>AWUE01016341.1:0-53139 GCA_001974825.2 Corchorus olitorius
AGAATGAATATTGAAAGAAAATTTAATGACCCAACAATTAACGCAAACTCAACTCTAAGAAATTTGCCAATATCAAGGGCGATGCAATATGTAGGAAAGTGTACAAAGCTTTCCACAAAGTTTGTCAATTAGGCATTCTAATTATTGTAAAATGTAAACTGAAGTTGGATCGATGTTTGACCATAAAATTTCATATCGGAATCATACTAACTCTCATCTCAAGCTATGAAAACAGAACTTGAAATGTCTAAAATTCTTACACTTGTTGAATTATTGAAGGAGCTTTGTCCTTAAAAGTATTAAACTGTAGTCTATTGAATCACAGTCATAATAAATTATAGAGGGGAAAGAATTCAAAGTTTCAAAATCCTAAACTAAACTAAATTAAATAAAGTTGGAGGTTTTGACCACAAATTTTCAAAATCAGATATAGTATCTCATAATATTCACAAACCCACTTAAGAAAAGTAAAGAAATTGAAGCGTTGGAAAATTCTTACACCCAATGAATTATTTGGGATATTGAAGGTTTGTCGCAAGTAGTGTAAGTGAAGATATCCCATGACACCTCAAATCCCATTAATAGCAATTCGTAGATATCTGAAGTAGACAGAGCGGTGATGTTGTCAGCTTGAACTCGAATCCCGTCTATGACAGTGCAGAATTGACTGAATTCGTGATATGGAGTTCCCCTCCCATCTAAAAAATAGAAGTAGGAGGAAGAGCCGGTATTGGTGCAACGAGAGGCATTGACATAAAAAGGAGATTTTATTGGTCTGCTGCAATTTACAAGATAATTTTTAAGGTAATCATCGCTATATGTATGAAGATCGGGTATCACATCTCCACATGTATCGTAATTAACAGAAGGAGTAGAAAAAGGATCAGTGAGGGTGCGAGGGAGAGCGCAGTTATCTCCATCATCCAGGCTTGGATACGTCAATCTCATCCAGTAATCAGAATAAGAGATCTCCTTCACATGGTAAACCTCATAAATATCATGGTAACGATAGTACATGGGTATGACCAAAACGGTGCGATTATGGTTATCACACTCCAGCTCGGCCCTAAAATCAGTGTTATTACACTTGGGTTGGGTTTTTAATCGGAAAGGGAAATGGATTGTAAGGTTTCCACACACAGAAGACTGGCTGCAATCCTTGTTCTCGAGTAATGATGTAGCAGCAAGGCAAGCATTAGGGATAATTAGAATTAGGAATAAGAAAGCAAGGGCGGCCATGAGATGAGAGGGGCGCTAATTAATAACAAGGTTAATTAACCCTCCTCTGCAAAATATATATATTCTTAATTCTTATTCTTATGGAAGGAAGCATTGGATATACAATGGAGTATCTAGCTAGCTACCAAGTCAAGCCCTTTAAAATCAATGTCAACATATATGCATTTATAATAATAGTATTTATTTCGATAACCAAAACTAACCAATGAAATCAATACATAATTAATCTTCAACTCATTTCGTTTGAAAATTGAAAAATGAAAGATGTGGAAGACATCATTTCCAAGTAATTTCACGGAAAGCGACACCAACTTCTTCTTTCTTGGAAAATATATCTTCAAAGACTTTTTCTTCTTACTTATAATATAAGACGAAGTGGTGGAAATTTATAGCGTTGGTGCCTTATTTGTGGACAGCCATTTGTTTATAGAATAGAAATAGAAATTGATGTTGGTGGGTGAACAGGCCCACGCCACTGCACACTTTTGTAGAAACCAAGTTCGATTACTGGGCTTATTGCCCACTTTTAAAAGCCTGAGATCCATTACACCCCAATCCGTCATTTAACTACTACTGCTACTATTTTACTTCTTTTTTTTTATATATATACATGAGAGGGAAAGTAACAAAAATTATAGTGAAGAAATTAGATAGCCCTAGGTTAGGATCGAAGGCATCAGCTGCAAGCAACGATGTGAGCTCTTGTGGTGGAGTGGTGAAGATATGTAGACCCAGTGAAAGATGATCAAAATGTGTGGCCATTCAATCAGCACACATATTAGCCTCCCGATAGATATATTTGATAGAGTACTTCCATGATCGAGCCATAAGATCTTGTATTGTAGAAATAAGTCTGTTACTACTATTTTTTACTTACTTTAACTAATACTATCTTTTTTCTATTAATAATAGCTTCTTCTTCTTTTTTCTTTTTTTTCCTATCGATAAACAATAGTAGTATTTGTTTTGTAATAAAATGAGTTGGCAGGGATGTGATAAAGATTAGAAAATACTTAGAGAAGGCATGAGCCATGAACGTGCCCAATTTGTCTTCTTTTTCACATTTTTAATTTGCATGCAAAAGTTTGGTGTCAATGGAGCTTTTTCCGCCATAAAAGGAGTTTGACCTTTAATCCTTTCTTATTTTACTTCCCTTATTCTGCATATTCCTTAGCTCCGTTGCTTTTGCTTTTTCTCTTTTCCTTTATCTTTAAAATTCTTTATTAGTATAATTTATTTGTATTTTCTTAATTAATTAACTTGTCATGCAGACGTCAGAAAACAACTAGCATTGAGCAAAGCGGCCAAATAAATTTTTACGAAGGAGATTAATGGTGTTTATTGTCAAAGAAAAGGGTCCCTTCCCTCCAGGAAAAGGACAGAAGGAACCATGAAGAAATTAATTTCTTTTGGTTTCTCCATGGCCAAATAAGCAAACTTTGTAAAGTTTTTCAATAATATTTGATTCATTAGTTATTGTACCAATAAAATGTAAGAGGATCTCGGACTATATCATAAAAAAGAAAAATCTTTATTTAATAAGTCTTTTTTTACTAGTATTTACTACTATATTATTATACTAATGATTATTATCTATTCTAATTATAAAGCTAAGTCCTGAGTTTGTGTCACGAGTTGATTCGGACACAAACTCGGTTTTTAAAAATTTAAAACAAAATAAAAACTACCCATTACATGATAAATATAAGTATTTAAATTTTATTTATATCATTTAAAAAAAACTACCCATTTAAAAAAAACTGCCAAAAATTACTCACGTAGTGAGTGCCCTGTATCTTGTATAATGTATGTATATGTATATATAGATGGTAGAGTTATTAAATTTACAAAAAAAAGTTATTTTCTTTTCTAGTTCAGAAAAAGATGATTATTTTATTATAATTTATAACAATTTACTTCAAAATTTCTAAATTATATATAATGAGATAAAAGAAAGTAAGGAAAAAAAAAGGAAAATGCCCTTGTCAGGGAGAAATTATTAGGTGGATCGGGTCTACCACGTCATCCGTGGTCCCGACCAATAAGATTTTGACAAGTAAGATTTCTTCCTAAAATTTAGGCACGAATTTAACACCAAGTTTAGCTCCTAGTTTCACCAGATGAGATTTACAGTGTAAGTCCCTACATTTAGGATATTAATTGGTTAGGGTTTTAGAAATTATAAGAAAAAATCTGATTTGTCAAAATCTTATTGATCGGAACCACGGATGACGTGGTGGACCCGATTCACCTAATAATTACTCCTTGCCAGGTCAGTTCAGTTTTATCCCGCCTGACATGTCAGGCCACGTCATCCAAATGTGACAGCTGTACAACCATTTTTCTCTATAAGCATCTAACGCCGTCAATCTCTAGTCTCCTGAAAATATTACCGTTGCAGTGCTCTGGTTTCTTGATCCTGTCCCCGCCACCGCCATTCTTCAAAACCACCTTCATATCAGAAATCTTTCTTTTGTTTGAAAATTTTTTGGGTTTTCTGGATGACCAGTGATCAAGTATCAATTGTAATTGCTTCAAAGTCTTCAATGTTTCCATTATCCCAAAGTATGGGTCTTTTTGCTTTCTTAGGTTTACATTACATCCCACATTTGTCCAGAGTTTACATAAAGTTGATCAAAATTCAACCCTGGGTCGCTCATGATTGTGAAGAATGGTTTCGTGGGCAAAGAAACCAGATTGAGAGTGAGTTTCAGATTTTGATAATTTCTGTTGGATAAAAGAGGGGTTTTTTTTGGGTAACATTTTTGTTTTTGGTAGCAGAGCAGAGTGACACCGTCAAGTTTGATGAGTCAGATGGGTTGCAAAACGAGTGAGATGAGTTTATTTTTGAGGAATTGTTCAATGATTTGATCGCTTTTCTCTGTTCCTGTTTGCTTTTGTTTTTGTGGTATTAAAAAAACCGCCCATACATCACACTTTCAAAAGCTTCCCTCTGCTTTTTCTCCTTCTTCCTTAGTTTAAAAAAAGACTCAAAAAAGCAAAAGCAGAGAGACAGAGAGAAAAAGCTCTAACACCAAATCACACAAACAAAATCACAAATCATCTTTCCATTCCTACCAAAAAGCAAAAAACCAAAGCAGAAAACACACCCCATTAAGCAAACTCATTAAAGCAATAAAAATGCAAAGCCAAACCATCAAAACCCCACTTCTTATATACCCTTCATTCCCATTCCTCCTCTCCTTTTCACTGCTTCTACAGCAAACATGTCTAATGAGATTGTTCCTGTTGATCCCATCATTGAAGAAGAATCAAAACCCCAGAAACAGTCATCAGCCTTTAGCCATGGAAGAGGGGAAGATGAAAGTAAGGGAGTTACAAAGTCCCTTACTTACGGTGAATGTAGTAGTAGTGGCAGTGGCGGGTATGTTTCTGAAGTGTTCAACAGTGAAAGATTGCCTCCTACTTTGGCTTCTGAAATTCAAAGGTTTCTTAGAGTTGCTAACATGCTGGAATGGAAAGCCCCTCGTGTTGCTTATCTTTGTAAGTCGTTTTCTTTGTGTGTGTTTGTTGTTTTTCCTTTTCTTTTGATGTCTGTTTTTCCTGATTTCGGTGAACTGGGTTTCGAAGAAAAATTCAGGTTATAGTTTGCCTAATGATTTGAGCTCTTAGGATAAAAAATTCTGGTGGTTATGGGATTATGGTTTTGATTATTTTGGCATGAAAAGCAATCCCATAACCTTTTCAGGTAGTGCCAAGACAAAGTCCAATATGAGTAGGAAGTAGGAACTATGAAAGTTTTATCCTTTCAATAAAAAGGAGTATGAAAGGCAGAATTTTGGGTACAGCAATAAAAAGGCTACTAATTGAGCTCTCTAATGGAGGTTATTGTATTTCCTGGAGCTGGCATGTTAAGGTTGCGCTGAGGTCTTTAACTTTGTAGCTTTATTTCTCTTTTCCCCCCAATTTACTCTTTTGCGTTCTAACCAACTAAACGAGTTTGAAGCTACCCTACCATTGTGGTTTTGATAACTTCATATCTTAGTCCTTGGGGTTCCTTATATGGTTGAACCATGTTAGCTATAATTGCTGCTGGAATTCTAGTTTAGATAAAAAAAATATACATAATGCATCATCGAACACTACATTCTGGCTTTTTGGGCAGGTCGCTTTCATGCTTTTGAAATAGCACATAACTTGGACAGGAATTCGACAGGAAGGGGTGTTAGGCAGTTTAAAACTTTGCTTCTTGAGCGGCTTGAACGAGTAAGTATTAAGATTGAAGCTTGTCATCCACATCTTTTATTTCTCTGTCTATTTAAGTTATTGTCCCTTTCTTGCTCTATGTGATTGATACTTGATAGGATGAAGAAACGACCAAAACAACAAGGCAGGAACAAAGTGACTTACGAGAACTTAAACGTGTTTATGATGAAAATAGGAGATATATTAACCAGCATGCTGGAGCATTTGATTTTGAAAACAGGTAATAATGCTTAGTTTTTGGGTATTCTATTGGCTTTTGCTTTGCTCAACGTCTTAGATAGCAATCTAAGTCCTCTAAATCAGATTAACTTGTGGGGTTTTTTTCTTCTTCTGAATTAGTCATGGAGAAAAGTTGATTGATGCATGCATAATTGCTTCAGTGTTGTACGAAGTATTAAAGACAGTTACAGCTGGTCCTCAGGTTCTATATTTATTTTCTTATGATTTAGCATTCTTAACACAGTATTTTACAACACAAAAGTATTTTAATACTTGTCACCTTACATTGTTATCCTTTTTCCTTTGAAGGCCCTAGCTGACAGAGATAGCATCCAAGCTAAGTCTGAGTTGTTTGCCTATAACATTCTGCCACTTGATCATGGAGGTATTCAGCAAGCAATTATGAAATTCCCCGAGGTCTGAAGCTGCATGAATAAACTCTGATATTTTTCTCTAAATATTTTAATCTGTAAGAGGTGGAGTCACATAAATGTCCAAGAACTTCAACACCAGTTTCCTCTGCTATTGAGCCTTTGTGTTGAATGTTGATGTAGTTGGAGAAACTGGTTGAAAGTGCTGTGAACGTTCTGTGTCCTATTCTATTCAATGTTAAGAAGTGCTTAAATGGAATATTGTTTGTTGACAAACTAATAAACTGTTGCAGATAAAAGCTGCTATTGCAGTTGTTCGTAATGTTCGTGGCTTACCCTCAGCCCAAAACTTTCAGAAACGTGGGGGTTTCTTAGATTTGTTTGAATTTCTTCAGTATTCTTTTGGGTTCCAGGTATTCTATAGTATCCTTTGTCATTTTTGTCTCTCTTTCTTTGACTGTACAACATTATCTGTCATTAAAGGACATATGAAAATTTAACAGTTGTGAAATACTGGCCTTTGTGTTCCATCCAATGCATAAAAGACTTGCATGACATTCATATTATGTATCTTTTCCAGAAAGAAAATGTAGCCAACCAGAAGGAACATCTTGTTCTACTCCTTGCTAACGTCCTCATCCGGCAACCTCAGAAGCAGTCGTCTACCTTGAAGGTGTCTTGTCTTCTTTCCTTTTTCTTTTCAGTTCTTGATTCTATTTTCAACTTAAAATGTATTTTGTATTTAACATGCATGTTATCATGCAGCCAGTTGATACAGCTACTGATGACCTAATGAGAAAGTTTTTCAAAAATTATACAAACTGGTGCAAATTTTTGGGCAGAAAAAGCAACATCAGGTGAGAGAGTGAATCAAATTCCTGAATTTTCTCTTAATTTTGTATCTTTCCATCTTATGCTGGCAATTGGTGTGTTTTTCTTCTGTTTATCTTATATATAATCAAAGTCTTCTGTTTTCACATTTTCATACTACAACTGTATGATTTGTCCTTGCAGATTGCCTTACGTAAAACAGGATGCCCAGCAATATAAAATTCTATATATAGGGCTATATCTTCTCATTTGGGGAGAAGCTGCAAACTTGCGATTTATGCCAGAATGTCTTTGTTATATTTTTCACCATGTAAGGTTATCTGTTTCTGTTGATTAATTCCTTATGGCTTCCTCTGATTTGGGTTTATAGTTTCTGTCACAAACAACATGGTATGATGTGCTTAGGAGAACAAGTTTTTCATGTAAAAAGGCCACTGCTTGTATTTAGATTTAGGCAGGCTGATTGTCTATTTGTATTTGTACATTAAATTTTGACTCTTATATGCTGATCTATTCTTTATTTCTTCTACGTTTTATTCTTTTAAAATGATCTCTAAGGACTGTTAATGAGTTGCATGCTGTCGGTGATCAATCATAAGCAGATGAAATAATCAACTTGTAACTTGACTTTGGGTTCAAAAACGATTTGGTGATTTGCATGAGCAGCTGTGTGCTATTTTTGATCCTTTCTTGTAAGGTTTTAAATATCAAACCTGATTCTATCGCATGCATATCTGTGATAATCTTTATGGTCAGTAAGTAAATTCCACACAGTATGTAAAACTGTCTTTTGTGTGTTATTGTTATTGACCGGTTTTTTTATGTCCTTTTTCTGACTTACTTCAGATGGCGTATGAATTGCATGGTATGTTAACTGGTGCCGTTAGTATGACAACTGGTGATACAGTCATGCCAGCATATGGAGGAAGTTATGAGTCTTTCCTCAGCAATGTGGTTACTCCCATATACAAAGTCATATACGAGGTATTATCTATTATTCCCATCCTTCAAACACTTGTTAAGTATCTAATGCTGTTGTGAAAATTTGAAGGAAGCTGAGAAAAGCAAAAGCGGGACAGCTGACCATTCAACATGGAGGAACTATGATGACCTGAATGAGTTTTTCTGGTTAGGTTTCTAGTCCTTTTTCATTTTATATTGGACTTCTGCTTGGCTTGTCTGCAAATTTATTATTTTGAGAAGTTAAGACCTTGGGTAATTATAACAGCCAATTTTTCTTCAGGTCTCCTGATTGTTTCCAGATAGGTTGGCCCATGCGTCTGGAACATGATTTTTTCTGCACAAAATCTCCTAAGAAGTGTAAACTTAAGATACCTAAGACTGCTAAAGAAAAGAGGAAGGGAAAAGGAATTGAAGATGAAGAACAGGGTTTAAATGAAGTAAGTGACCCTCGTTATGAATGATTCAAATATAATACAGTCACTAAACTAAAATGTGAAATCTAGCTATTCATTTCTACCTTCTAACATTTGTGTCTCAGTTTTCTGCTTTTTAAAAATTTTTAATTTATTTAATTCTATGGAAGATACTTGGGAGCCTCTTTTTGTTCTTGACTTACAGTACTCTCATCTCTCTTATTGTCTCTCTCTATCTATTACTATCTCCCTCCCTCTTCCTCTTGCACTTTTAACAGTTTGAGCAATGAGTATGGGGATCGTGACGCAAAATTTTGCTTGAAAGCAAAACTAAGCATCTAGCTGCAAGGCCCTAACTGCTCTATGTATGACATATGCTCACCATTTATGTATGCAATGTGCCTCTTGTTCTCCAACAGGAAAATTTGGAGGAGAAGCGCGAACCAAAATGGTTAGGGAAGACAAATTTTGTGGAGATCCGTTCCTTTTGGCAAATTTTTAGGAGCTTTGATCGGATGTGGAGCTTTTTTATACTCTCCCTCCAGGTTTGTTCACCATATGAGTGCTACTTGTAATGTGTATGCTGGGTTGGGGTCTTCATCTCTGTTTTCTTTTCAGGCAATGATAATTATGGCCTGCCATGATGTTGGATCTCCACTTCAAGTGCTTGAGGCAGTAATATTGGAGGACATCATGAGCATCTTCATTACATCTGCACTACTTAAGCTCATACAAGGTATTAATTAAAATAGCTTACCATAGATAACTATTAAACAAGGAAATTGCCAGTTTCGATGAGGATTTATGGTAAAAAGTTCTCTCTATGTTTTATCATACTCAAATAAATTTTCTATGTGGTAGAAATGCAACTTAAGCAATCATTATTCATGTAGTAAGCAAGTTAATTATTTGTTTTCCTGAAAAATGAAGAATATCATTTGATTCGGTAACTTTCCAGATATCATCAGCCAATACGTTCATATTTACACGCATATTGTATATGTAAAAACAATCATATTTATGGATGTATATATGTATGCATGCGTATGTACATGTCATTATGTGTACTCCCAACAGTGCAAGACTTGTTGCTATATCTATGTTCTTGATTTCCACAATTTCAAATAATAGCAGTCTCTCTTTCCCCAAACTTTATGGATACCCATTTCTATTTGCATCTACTTTACAAAAATATATTCATAAATGCATCCATCAGATATATGCATGAATATGTACACAAAAGAATGTTAAACTTATAAAACTTTGTGCTTACAGCAATTCTTGATATTACCTTCACATGGAAAGCAAGAAATACAATGGATTTATCTCAAAAACGCAGACAAGTGCTAAGGCTTGCTATTGCAGTTATATGGACCATCGTTCTCCCTGTCATTTATGCTCATTCTAGGAGGAAGTATACCTGTTATTCTACGCAATATGGAAGCTGGCTGGGAGAATGGTGCTATTCCTCCTATATGGTTGCCGTAGTAATATATCTCATGACCAATGCAGTTGACCTAGTGCTATTTTTTGTTCCTGCTGTTAGCAAGTATATAGAAATCTCAAATTGGCGCATTTGCCGAATGATATCGAGGTGGATACAGGTAAATACCATTCATTTTGGAATTCTTCTATCCAGTTGAAAAACTTGTTGAATATTAAATTATTGTTATGCTGCTATGAAAAACTTGTTATTGCTTAAGTTTCTTTTCGTTTTGTAGCCTAGACTATACGTTGGGCGGGGAATGCAAGAGACACAAGTTTCGCTTTTCAAGTATGACCTATGTTACCATTGCAAAGCTCTATAACTCTTCTTCTTCTTTTTTTTTTTTTTTCTCTCTCTTTTTTCCTTTTTTAAATAAATGCAAATTACACCTAGTGTTTGTGTTTTTTTTCTCCTCTTTTCTTATATATAGGTATACATTTTTCTGGATACTAGTGCTGTCAACCAAGTTACTGTTCAGCTACACTTTCGAGGTGAGCAATAATGTAACTGCTTCACTGTCTGCTATGAAAGCCAAAGTTACTTAATTCATTTATGATTGTTGTAAAATGTCAAAGGGTCTTTCTTATTCTTTCTATTCCAGAATTTATTTGATGAATGTGAAATGAGTATATATGAATCTAACTATATAATCTTTTTATGTTGTGATGTATGGATAGAAAGTAAGTGCAATACATTTTGGTTCAGTACATCAAAATGAGGTTTTCTAAGTTTGATTTTGATTGAATATGCGTGCATGCGAGCCAATTTTTAATTCTGATATAAATGCTAATTGAACAATGCAGATAAAGCCCCTGATAGCACCAACAAGACTAATTATGAAAATTGGTGTGAAAGCTTACGACTGGCATGAGCTTTTTCCCGAAGGTATTCTTCAATCCTTTTTTAATCTGCCTTTTAAGAGTAACGTTTGACTCTTGAGTTACATTTAATTAAAACATCCGTATCTCTTCCAGTCAGGAGCAATGCTGGTGCTATTGTGGCTGTGTGGGCTCCCATAATAGTTGTAAGTTTCTGTCTCAAGATTGGCAACTTTAACTTTAAACTAGGAAGATTAAGCTGAACTGAAGCGCCTTTCCAATCAGTACACATATTTTGCATATATACATGAACAAGACCCACCATCCATCTGGTATCACCATTGGAAGTTAAAAACTAAATTACTTATGCACAATTTTTCTGATCAATGAAAAATTGGAATTGCAGATTTCTACTAGTGATTTCTCAGATCATAATTACTTCGTCCAATGACATTATTTGAATAGAAAAAAAAAAGTTAAATTGCAGATTTTAACTAATGGATCAGTTCTTGGATCATAATTACTTCGTTCATGGGTGTTCTTAAATCCTAAAGTTCACATGCTATTTCAAATTTGTCTCAGGTGTATTTTATGGACACACAAATCTGGTATTCTGTTTATTGCACAGTCTTTGGAGGACTTTATGGCATTTTGCATCATCTTGGTGAGGTATGATTATGACCTTATTTTATTTTTACAAGCAGTATAGCACTAGATCTAACTCCACTTGTCATGTAGATCCGGACATTAGGAATGCTGAGAAGTAGATTTCACTCGTTGCCTTCTGCATTTAACCTTTGCCTTGTTCCACGACCATCAAAACATGGCCATAAAAGTAGAACAAGAAGTTTCTTCAAGAACATATTTTGCAAGGTATGAGATCTGAAATTAGAAATATCTTTGATAAATGATTAGGGAGTCTTTCATCATCGCATTCTGATCATTCAGCTATTGTTTGTTCAGGTATCTAAAAGTGAAGTTTTAGATCAGAAGTTTGTTCTAGTCTGGAACCAAATAATCAGTACTTTTAGATCGGAAGACTTGATAAGCAACAGGTAGATAATTTCCTTTGCATAAGTGTTCAAAAAGGATATGTCTTAGTAGCCAACTCATCGATGTTTCGTTCCATAACAGGGAAATGGATTTGATGATAATACCTACTTCAGGGTTATTTTCTGGAATTATTCGTTGGCCTATTTTTCTTCTTGCAAATAAGGTATGGTTTTCATATGAAAGGTTTGTAGTTTTCTCTCATCATCAGTTCTCTGCCTTGACATTACTCCCTCGTCTTGTTAGTTTTCAACAGCAGTCAGAATTGCAAGAGATTTTGTTGGGAAGGATGAGAAGCTTTTTAGAAAGATTAGAAAAGATGAATACATGTACTTTGCTTTAAAGGAGTGCTATGAGTCAGTGAAGTACATCCTTGAAATTCTTATTGTTGGTGATGTGGAAAAAAGGTAGGAAGCAGCATCATGTAATTATATGTATTCTTTTGGATGGCATACTTGATTCAGGAAAAGAAAACGTTCAATAATAAAATGTTCAAATCTTATTATTCTTGGTTGGCAGATAAATTTGGAATTATGGACTTCTAAGTGCTTCTCACTTTGGCTCGTCCTACTGTTTTGACCTGTGGTATATCTTGTTTAGGGTTATATCGAGCATCATCAATGAAATTGAAGGAAGCATTAAAGATTCAAGTTTCCTAAAGGATTTCAAGATGAGTGAGCTCCCAGCTCTACAAGCCAAATTTGTTGAGTTGCTTGAATTACTAGTAAGTGTTATTTAAACTGAAAATAATTCCTTCTTTTGATCTACTGGAATAAATCAAATATTTGAATCTCATAACTTCTCCATGGCATAACATAAGGTTGAGGGAGATGAAAACCAATATGGTAAAGTTGTGGAAGTTCTTCAAGATATCTTTGAGCTTGTAACAAATGATATGATGGCAAATGGTCACAGGTTTATCATTCTTGGACTCTTTTCTTTTTCCATTTTCTGAGAGAAAAATCACATGGCTTCACCTTTCTGAAAATTTTCCTTAAATGCATGCAGAATACTGGACTTGATAGAACCCTCCCAAGACTTGTTTGAACCGCAGTTATTTGAATCTGCTGCTGGCAAGACTTCGGTCTATTTTCCTTTGCCAGATGATGGCCCTCTGAACGAACAGGTAATGATCTCTCTGTATTCCCTTTTATTTAGTTAGGCATTTTTAATTTGTCACACCAGTCTGACAGTATCAAAATACTGTTTTAATGTGGCTGTTTGCTCAGCAAGATTGGTGTCTGTATCTTTATTCTATATATACGTTCATAGAACAGGTGCCCAAGCATGTAAACAGGCACAGATGTGCAGCCCATGTTATTTATACCAGAATTAGTTTGTAAACTAATTTATGTACATATTTACAAATATGAAGCTATTCAGGCTACAAATTCATGAAAATGTTTGAATCTATTTTTGGCAGATTAAGCGTGTGCATTTATTGCTTACAGTCAAAGATAAGGCAATGGACATACCTGAAAACTTAGAAGCTCGAAGGCGTATATCATTCTTTGCTACTTCCCTCTTTATGGATATGCCTAGTGCTCCTGAAGTACGCAGCATGTTGTCATTCAGGTCGAATTGTCTTCTCATGCTTGCTTCATGTTGATATGAATTCTTTATGAAGGATATGGTCGAACTATTAGATGCATTAACTGTGCATAGATCATATCTGAACCAAAATATTTTGTTGTACAGTGTTATAACCCCGCATTACATGGAGGACATCAATTTTTCGATGAAGGAACTACAATCAAGCAAAGGACAAGTTTCTATAATCTTTTATATGCAAAAAATATTTCCAGGTAGTAAAATACTATCTGTTTCTTGGCCTATATATATGCAGTAATTCTCATCAGAATCTGTTTAGATATAGCTCCAAATGCATAACATTTTCCTTCTGTTTTTTTAGATGAGTGGAAGAACTTTTTGGAGCGTATGGGGTACCAAAACTTGAATGAGCTGATAGATGATAGTAAGGAGGAAGAAATTAGAAATTGGGCCTCTTTTCGTGGCCAAACACTAAGCAGAACAGGTGTTTGAAATTTCTTAGTAATTTATTTTGATTGACTTGCGAGCGAACCTTGAGAATGCTCTGTAAATCATTACTAATTTCTTTCTGTTCCTTTGAATATGACAGTTAGAGGAATGATGTACTACAGGGAAGCCTTCAAATTACAAGCACTCCTTGAAAGGCCTGAGAATAAAGGTCACTGATCCTCAACCTAGTATACTGCATTTCTTTATTCTGCCTTTTTTTGGCCGATCTCTAATCTGCTTATTGATTCAAAGTTTAATGCACTATTTTCCTGTATCCCCAACAATTTCTTATGGCATAACATTATATGGTGATGAGAATGGTGAAACTAATTATATTCTTCTCTCTTCTTTGCTTCCACTTGGCTAATTGTTTTAATCCAGATATTCTTGAGGATGCTATTGAAAGAAGTAATCCCAAGTTATCTGCTGAATTAGATGCCTTAGCAGACATGAAATTCACGTATGTTATCTCTTGTCAAATGTTTGGATCACAAAAGGCTTCTGGAGACCCTCGTGCAGAAGACATAAAAGATTTGATGAGAAGGTAACTTACCAAAATATAGCAAAACTTCATAGTTATGGAAGCATAAGATATACAATAGACATCTAAATAACAAAATGCATTTGCTGATCATAGGTATCCTGCTCTACGCGTTGCATATATTGAAGAGAAAGAAGAAATAGTGGGAGATAAGCCTCAAAAGGTTTATTCTTCTGTATTGGCAAAAGCTGTGAATAATTTTGATCAGGTATTAAATAATTCTGTGTTGGCAAAACATTATAAAGTGGATGATTTTAAGAAAGTTATTTCCATCTCTGTGGGAGTCTAACTTGATGATTATCATCAACTTTCCTTTAAACCAAGACCAAACATATCTATTGGAGATAGATAGCATTGTGATTTCATCAGTTGCATATGGAACTCGATTAAAAATCATAAGATATGCAAAAGATGTAAAGTATTTTATAAACAGCTTTTCATGATTACTTTCTTCTTTTGGTAAGAGCATTTTATTAACATGCTTTTTTCTGTTGAAAACTCTGTTCACATGAGTTAAAAAGCAGATTTTTAGTGTGAGACACTGTGGTGAGATACAATTAAAATGAATATAAATTATACAAGGTGTTTGTCTCCAATATTTGTTGTTTGATATTAGCATAAAAACCAATGTATGCTTAAACTCACAGATGATATGGATATTTATGGTGTCCCCTTGGTATTCCCTATACTTCAATGTGGCCTTTAAACGTATCTGATTATTATTCAACTACAGGTAATATATCGCATAAAGCTTCCTGGTCCACCAATTATTGGCGAAGGGAAACCTGAAAATCAAAATCATGCCATAATCTTCACACGTGGAGAAGCTCTCCAAACAATTGATATGAACCAAGTAGGTTCTTGCTCCAGTAGCTGAACATTTTAATGCCTTTGATGCAATTCTGGTCTCATGCTGGTTCAAATTTTCAGGACAATTATTTGGAGGAAGCTCTCAAAGTGAGGAATCTTCTGCAAGAATTTCTTCAAAATCATGGCCGGCGCCCACCCACTATTCTTGGTTTGAGGGAGCACGTATTCACTGGAAGGTAAATGATGATTCCTCATCTTTTGTCTGCATGAGTTCAAGCTTTCATCTGGGAACTGTTAAAACAAAAAGAAAAGAACTAACTCTGAAGAGAGCATTATATCTTAGGGAGCCAGTGCACTCTTTTGTTTTTATTTATCAGATAATACATAAATATGTTTACAATGATCAAAGCATGAATGAGAAGCAATCTAGCAATGTAAGAAAGCTCGCAAAAACAAAGTAGGACTTAAATAATTCTTGAGAAACCAACTTACAAGCATATGGAATCAAAAAGGAAAAAAATTACCATTAACTTGAAATAGCCTACAGTGACTAAACCTATAAATTTATGATGGAATTATCATCTTTGTCTAGGAATCCATCATTCTTTTTACATGAAAGTGAAAGTAAATGCTTTTCTTATATATTCCTTTCAAACTGCAGTGTTTCTTCTTTAGCATGGTTTATGTCATATCAAGAAACCAGCTTTGTCACAATTGGTCAGAGGCTTCTTGCCAATCCTCTCAGGTAATTTATGCCTTATCTGTGTTAGCTAATGCTCAAATCTCAGTAAGTCATTGTACTTCTAATGTAGTATATGTCTGTCTTGCATCACGTAGCTCCTGTATTCTACAAAATAGGATTGACGCATTGACATTTTGTGGGAATTTGTTTCATAGTGTGCTTTTATGATGCCAAAGTTATTGTTATCATTAAATGTATGAATGATAGACAACCTTCTCCTTACCCTTAAAAACCATCCATCCTTGGTTAAAGTAGAATTTGATGCCATTTATTTTTATTTTCTTTATTTTTTTTGTTATGCTAAGACTCAATTTGTTCTATGCTTTTATTCCTTGATATACTAAGGTGAATTGCTTTAATCATTTTTCTTTCTGTTATTTTCTTTTATATACAGGGTACGCTTCCACTATGGGCATCCAGATATATTTGATAGGGTGTTTCACATCACGAGGGGTGGCATAAGCAAAGCATCAAAGACAATCAACTTGAGTGAGGATGTTTTTGCTGGTAGGGATTTGTTACTTAGTATATTATTTGTCCTTTTAATCATAGCTGCTTTGCATTTAAATGTATTTTAATACTGTGTAGGATTTAACTCAACATTAAGGCGGGGATGTATCACATATCATGAGTATCTGCAAGTTGGCAAAGGTCGTGATGTAGGTCTAAATCAAATTTCAAAGTTTGAAGCCAAAGTGGCTAATGGCAATAGTGAACAAACTTTAAGCCGTGACATACACCGTCTTGGACGTCAGTTTGATTTTTTTCGGATGCTATCTTGTTACTTCACAACCATTGGATTTTACTTCAGTAGCATGGTAATTCTTTCAAACTGAATGAATTAGCTGATGCTTTTAGGTATTCAACCTAGATAAATTTAAAAACGCGTTATACATAGTATGTCTGTCGAAATGATGGGTAATAATAATTGTGATTCTTGAGTTCCTGATTTGGTTAAAGTAAAACATATGTAATTTTGTTTTTGTTTCAGGTGTAAATGTCAAATTGTTTGCAATGATTAACTAGTACAATAGCTAAATTGTTTAGAGTTTATCCTAGATTTTTCTGATTTTGACCCTTCTCATCTTATGCTCTGCTTCTGCTCTAAAAATCCAGATTTCTGTTATTGGAATCTACGTTTTCCTCTACGGACAGCTGTATCTGGTTCTTAGTGGACTGCAAAAGGCACTACTCGTCAAGGCTAGAATGCAAAACATAGAATCATTGGAAACAGCTCTTGCTTCCCAATCTTTTATCCAGCTTGGGCTTTTAACCGGCTTACCAATGGTGATGGAGATCGGACTTGAGAGGGGATTTCTTACAGCCCTTAAAGATTTTGTTCTCATGCAACTGCAGCTTGCTGCTGTTTTCTTCACTTTTTCGCTTGGAACAAAAACCCATTATTATGGTCGAACAATTATGCATGGGGGAGCTAAGTATATACCGACTGGACGTAAGGTTGTGGTGTTTCATGCCAGCTTCACTCAGAACTATAGATTGTATTCACGAAGTCATTTTGTCAAAGGATTTGAACTGTTGCTCCTATTAGTTGTTTATGATTTGTTCAGGAGGTCCTACCAGAGCAGCATGGCTTATGTATTAATCACTTACTCTGTTTGGTTCATGACCATAACTTGGTTGTTTGCCCCCTTTCTGTTCAATCCGTCTGGATTTGATTGGGACAAGATAGTTGATGATTGGAAAGGCTGGAATAAGTGGATCAAGGAGCAAGGGGGTATTGGAATTCAGCAAGATAAGAGTTGGCATTCTTGGTGGAATGACGAACAAGCTCACCTTCGTCGTTCAGGGTATGGTGCCAGATTGTTTGAAATTCTTCTGTCCCTTCGGTTTTTCTTGTATCAGTACGGCCTGGTCTATCATCTTGACATTTCTCAACAGAGCAAAAATTTTCTGGTTTATGTGCTTTCATGGGTTGTTATTCTTGCAGTTTTCTTCACCGTCAAGGTAAATCCATTACTCCTTTCTTTAGCTGAAAGTAAATTTTCACTTTAGTTTTCTCAAAATTAAGCTTGAGTTAACAAATTCTGATTAACCATGATTTCTGCACCAAAGCACAATTTCGTGCTTAAACATTTACCATCTGATCAGTAACATGATCTCCAAAAAATGTACAGGCAGTAAACCTCGGGAGGCAACTTTTCAGTGCTAATTACCATCTGATGTATAGATTCTTTAAGGCATTTCTCTTCCTAAGTGTTCTTTCAGTTGTAATTACTCTCTCCTATATTTGCGAACTATCCTTGAAGGATGTAATTGTCTGCTCTCTAGCATTTCTCCCGACCGGATGGGGTTTGATACTGGTATGTTTAGTTGAGTTTTATGTTTCCACCCCCAAATCTGTCTCAACATCCCTTCATTTCACATATTCATTCTGATATCTTAATCTCTTCAGGTTGCTCAAGCTGTGAGGCCTCTTATAGAAAATACTGGATTCTGGCAATTTACTGAGGTCCTTGCTCAAGCATATGATTATGGAATGGGTTCAGTTCTTTTTGCACCAATTGCTATTCTGGCATGGCTTCCAATCATCTCCGCGTTCCAAACCCGGTTTCTTTTCAACCAGGCTTTCAACAGGCATTTGCAAATTCAACCAATTCTGGCAGGGAAGAAAAAACAGAGATAAATTTTTGACACTGTTTCTGGCAATTTATTTGTACAGCCCAAAGTCTTTTTTACAAAAAATTCATAGTATAATGATAGCAGAACATTCAAATACATATATATGTAAATAACAATGATTCGTTATAAATTTATAATTTTTGGTATAGGAATAAAATATATATTTTTCAAAGAAACTAGCCTTGTGAGTAGCAATGGTATTGTCTTGCCAGCCTATTTATATATCTTCTTAAAGTAGAATCGATCATATTCTTCATTCTCGTACGACCAAAAACATGATTTCCCGTTCGCTTCTTTCCTCCATCAAAAAATCTCACCTTCACAACTTTCCCTCACTTTCCTTCCATCCAATCACCACCCAAATCCCAACACGACAAAAACTTTCCTTTTCCTCCCCATTTTCCACCCGCCAACAGCCAACGGCTACTTCTCCTCCACTCTTCAAACTAACCCACAAAGACTGGCTTTCGCCAAACGAGATCCTCAAAATCTTCGACAACCTTAACGAACCAAGCTCCCTCATTTCTGTCCTGAACCAATACTCAGCTCGCAAAGATTACAAACCGACCGAACCTCTCTTCACTCTTATCATTAACAAACTAGCCGATGCCCAGGACTTCGATTCCATTGAAAACATCATGGAAAAGCTCAAACGTGAAAAATCTTGTAGTTTATCCGATTCCTTCTTCCAAAATGTAATAAAACAATATGGGAATTACGGTGGTCGGATTGGAAAGGCAATTGAGACCCTTTTTAGTATGCCAGAATATGGGACTTGGCCTAGTGCTAAGACCTTCAATATCATTTTGAACATGCTTGTATCCAACAAGGTGTTCGATAGAATTCACGAGATTTATGGGAAAGCTCCCAAATTGGGTATCGAAATCGAAGCCTGTACTTTGAATATTCTCATCAAAGGGTTATGTGAAAATGGGAAGTTAGAGTTAGCATTCCAAGTGCTTGATGAATTTCCTAAACAAGGATGCAAGCCTAATGTGAGGACTTTTTCGACTTTAATGCATGGCTTGTGTGAAAAGGGTAAGGTTGATGAAGCTTTTGAGTTGATGGGGAGGATGGAAAAGGAAGGAATCGAGTTGGATGCTGTCAGTTTTAATATTTTGATTTCAGGACTCAGGAAACAAGGAAGGCTTGAAGATGGGGTGAAGCTTTTGGAAGGGATGAAAAGGAAAGGGTGTTATCCGGATGCAGGGTCTTATCAACAGGTTTTGTATGGTTTGCTTGAAGCTAAGAGGTTTATGGAGGCTAAAATGCTGATGGAAAGAATGATTTCAGAAAGGTTGAGTCCAAGTTTTGATTCATACAGGAAGTTAATTTATGGTTTCTGTAAGAAGAATCTGGTAAGTGAAGTTGATTGGGTATTGAAGCAGATGGTGCTCCATGGTTTTGTTCCTAGGATGGGGATGTGGAGAAAAATGGTTAAATGTGCTTTTCATGGGAATAACACTTGTGACTCTGTTTTATTTGATGAAATTGTAAATAGCTAATTCTTCCATTGGACCTTTTCTTTTAAAGGTGTATCGGGAATCCTTTCCTTTCTGCATAAACATTCCAACTGAAAAGAACAGGGATTTTAAAGGGATTGTTTCATTGTCTAATATTTCTACAGAGGAAACCGGAAAGATTCATATAGCTGAAGCTAGGGGAAAGTGGATTTGTGAATGTAGAAATAATTGGCTCTTAACCATGAACGTTGCTTTCCCACATGATTTGCTTCTAAATATAATCTCAAGAGTCCAAATCGATCTTCCACCTAGTTGGTCGTTCGGATTAGAACCCTTTTTACACCAGATTCATATTTATCAATTTTATCTATCCAAGTCTCCGAATAGTCCAGATTGCCTCATCATTATTTGTTATGATTCCATTCGAGCCGGCCGGAAAATCTCCTGCAAATCAGGGGATTTAATGTGGACTAATTGTGATTTTCCCAATCTACCTGATTTCTTCTTCCATGGTTTTAGCTTTATTCCGTCTAAGGCTACTATCTATGCTCCCACTAATGATATAGATTTAAGTGAATATGATCTGAATTCCGAACTGAAACTTGTTGCAGTGCCATTCCCAATGCAGTACTATTGGATATTGCATGAAGAATTTGATCGTTTTTACTTAGTGAAGTCGCTTAATGATGATCTTTTGTGGGTTGGCTTGAAAGGAGACCAAGCTGATCCTAAATATTTGGAATTCATAGTTTTTGAGTTTGATTTTTCGACAGAACAATACAAGAAGGTGCATGATTTGGGTGGTTGTGCACTCTTTTTAACATACAATGGCGACATTCTTCTTGTTGAGATAGGTGAATTGAAGAAGACTTGGTACAAGGGTAACTGCATTTACTATTTCAGAGATTGCATTGAAGATTATGTTGTATATGATTTGGTAACCAAGCAGAGTACTAGGATGAACTCTTTGCCTTGTAAGTGCTTTATCAAGTATGCTAATTGTCATAGGAGATTCCTGTGGATCAATTCTGATGTTTAAATTTGTTGCAGATTTTTTTTGATGGTTAGTTTTTTTGTGATTAGAAATGAAGAATTGTAACCGTAGAAGTTTGTCATATGGAATTGTCATGTTTGGTATCCGTTTTAGTGATCTAATTTTGTTAGGCTAAATGCTCAAGTGAAGGCAAAATGATTCAATTAATTAGGCCTAATTTGGAGTAAAATCTAAATAATTTGGTTGATTGGGGGCAAAACGTTGGCTATAAAAACCGGTTCACTTCGAGGCAATCTGTCAAATAAGGGCACAACCTTTTCGTAGGGGCTCGTAGGGGCAAAAGGAGGAATACGTATGTGTCCCTATTTGACTGATTGTACCGAATTCAATCGTTTTTAAACGTTTTACACCTATGCGCTCAATCAACCAAATTAAAAGTTCTACCTCAAATTAAGCCTAAATTGAAATAATTTACCTTAGATTGAGCAATTAGCCATTTTGTTAAGAACTGAATTGACCTATTATCAGGTAAAGCTCCATCATCATCCTCACATACTCCTAATCTAATCTCATCACCTCTGAAATATCTTTTATGGAGTAACATATATATCTACTTTTGCATACATACAATGAATTAGACAATATAGTACTATTACCTAAAAATAAAAAGACAATACAGCACTAATTATTATTAATTCATGTGTGTGAGTCCTAATCCTTTATCACAAAAAAAATTGAACCTCTTCTTTCATTTTGGAAGTCCTTTTTTCTTCTATTAAGTTTTGAGTTTTGAATCACGTTATCTTCCATTGTTCTGTCATTATCGATCGATCCAACTTGTTAAGACTGTTTGTTTTGTTTGTTAGTTATTTGCTACGTGCAATTAAATATGCGACTTTTGACAAATGGAGCAGTTATTGTTAATCAGAAAGAAAGAGAGCAGTAAGGTAAAATGTCACTTTCTGACAGGATACTAGTATACATTACAGCAGCGTCGGCATTGGGCAAACTATAGTCTATAATCAACTGTTAGCAACCGCAGCTAAACAGTAGTATTTTTTTTTTCTTAAAAGATAAACCGTAGTAATTTGGACTTATACTTTTATATTGTTAATGGGTAATTATTTGATAAATCGACGATGTAAATTTTGAACTCAACAAGCGGGTTGTGGAGTTGACACATGTCCATTTTTTTAATTAACTAAGTTTTAACTATTTCAATCTAGTCTCTAGAGGATACATGTCACCCTTCAGAACCCGCTTGTGTAGTCTTCTAAACTCCACTGACGATGTATTGTATAATTTGCCTATAAGAAATAGTACTATAGAATATAGACTATAGAGTTTATAATTAAGTATCTTGTGATTTAAAAAACTATGTAGAATTATATTCATTACTTTGTAATTTTGATAAACTCCCTCTCTTTTTTCTTTCTCTTTGTAATTTTGTAATTTTGACTTGACTCTAAAAAAAGTTGACTAAAATAAAATTTTCACATAATTTTCTTTAAAACTTAATTAATAGATATTTTTGCATGTTTCCACATGATCTTAAGTAATTGAAACAGCTAGATAACAACAAGAAGCAAGAATATGTCAAACTCCTAACATGACCCCGACACCATGTGAGAAAAATGAAGGAATTATTCTATTTTGTCTTGTGTAAGATTACTACTTTATTGGGGTATTAACTTCATACTATTCATATTATAAATTCATAGATTGATTGCATCCCCAGTCAATCTTCTTTATCAAATTTAATCCAACCGTCCAACCTTACCCAACAAGGGGTTGTAAAATTCATACCATGATACTTAACGTATCTAATCAGAACTTCAAAACAGACAGAGTCACAGAAGCGAAGGTCTCACTTTTTGACTTTCTGTTACTGTTCACAGGAGCTTGTATCCTCTGCAACTGGCTCTATTACATCATGAATCCTTAACATTATAGTACGTCCTAGTGATCTTCCACGTGGATCCCCATGCTTACGTATCATCAACAAATTCGATTGGTTAAGTTATTGAATTTCCCAGAAGGCAAGAACTTATCCAAAAGTAGTAAAGTACAAATGCCCCCAACACGTAGCTAACACGTGATGGACACGTGGCATACGATTAAATAGCCAGACAAATGACTCGGAAAATTTAAAAAAAAAAAGAATCCCTTTTCATCAAAAAAAGGAAATTAAAAAGTTCATTACCAAACACATAGGCCCACCTGGAAAAAGTCTCATAAATATTGTACTCTAGTGTAAAAGTTTAACTTGACCGACATCCAATATCTTTGTCTGAAATCTCTTTATCTTGTTTTTGTGATTTGCATTTGCATTACTAATTGGTGGAATCCCTAATTGGGATTAAGAATTTTGTGTTTGATTGTTTTACCAATTTACATATCATCACTATAATATTTAGTTTGACAATAGAAAATATCATCACTAAATTTATAAACATTCATGTGTAGAGCTCTGTATTTTAATTTTTTTGATATTTACTTCGTATTCAGTATATTAAACTCTGATTATTTTAGAATCAAGTCACGTCGAATCTTATAAAAAACAAAACTCTTTCTGTTTTCGCCATTCACATATCTCGAATTCAAAATCTTACTTAAATTAATTAATATAGAGTATAAATCGTATTCTATTAATGTATTTTAAAAATCTTATTATTGTCTTAAAATTTGACACCTTTCCAAATTTCCCCATAAAATTTAACGTAATTTTTGTGATAAAAACATTTGAAATATAAAAAGCATTTGATAGTCTATTTCAAGATTTGAAGAAATTGTTAAACAAATTCAAGACATGTTATTATTAATATTTTAAAACCGAAATCTAAGTTAAAATCCAACCCATTGCATGTCAACATCATTGAAATTCAATATGTTGCTTTACCACTTTTGTTAACAAATCCTTAGTTCTTACTCGTAAACTTTTTACTCATTGCAAATTTAAGATTTTTTCACTTTCAAAATCATCGAGACCTCAATATTATAAATTATATATAAATTACTATGATATACTATTAATAGAAAATAAAATAAATACAAATGTATTTCCCCAACATAGGAAGCACTTTCCAAAAAAGACATTTCCCCCATCTTCTTCCTCGCTTGTCTATTGTCAACTTTTATTTACTTCAGTTATACGATAGCGTTTTCCCATGAGAGAAAACCAGTCAAACTGTATCACCCTCACCTTACTAGAAAGCTTTTTTTTTAAATTTTTTTTTTTTTATAATTGCTTAAACTTTTGAATTATTTTAATTTTAAAGAACTCTGCCCAGAATTCATATATATCATCATCTTATATAAGATGGAAATCAAATTGGCTTAGTGTAATAACTGTCATTCCCTTCATAATATATACTATTTTACATTAAATTCAGACAATCGCGCCCCCTATATTCAAGTCAAGGATTCAGATTCCTTTATTTTTTTTTCTTTCCTTAAATAAAACTTCCATGCAAGTTCCTCTTTTTTCTTTTCTTAATGATGGTGATTTGCGTTATTGAAAAAAACTAAGTGAAAAGTTGTGATCTTCTTGAAGTGGGTTTTTCTTTTCTCTTTCTTGTTGAGGGTTTTAGAAATGGATTTGATGGAGATATCTATAATGCATCATGTGGGAATCGTTTTGATGTTCCTTTGGATGCTTTCTTACTTCAATCTTTGCCATCCGGTTGCTTATTTTGTCTCTCTCATCTATCTCTACTTGGTAATTCATATATCCTTTGTGAAAAAATTATTTTTTTGCTTTTGATTTTTTGATTGGAAAATTTTCCCCCGAAAGTTGCTTTTATTTTATCACTTTCTGATCTGATGGGTTCGTGTCTTTGTTAAATTAAAGGTTCATGAAACGTATGTTCTGAGATTGAGGAAGAAACTGCAGTTTGAGGAAAAAAGGCAATCTTATAGGAGAAGGGTAATTCTTAATTTCTCTCTGTTTTGTTATTCTTTGATGTTTTGAAAATATTCTGATTCTGATTGTTTGATTTATAGTATTTTCCAATTTGGGTGATTCTGATTGTTATATTTTCTCTTTACATATAAAAAGAAAGTATTCAACTTAATCAAATCTTTTTGTTTTTTTTTTGTTTTTTTAAAGGATGCTTTGCTTTTTATAAGGTGTGGAATTCAGCATCTTTTAGAATTTAAACAAGAGGAGGCATTTGCTTTGCAACTTCATGTTGTCTTTGTCTCTCTGTGATGTATATGGAGACAGAGTCAAGCTTTGGATTTTTAATTTTGACCTGTAAAGCCTCTCTTTAAGACTTTTTTGCTCTTTCTTTGCTTCAGGTACTTACTGAATCTGAATCAGTTCGGTGGTTAAACCATGCTGTTGAGAAGATATGGCCTATTTGTATGGAACAGATTGCATCGCAGAAGATTCTGCTCCCTATCATACCCTGGTTCTTGGAAAAGTACAAACCATGGACTGCTGTAAGAATTTTGCTTCCTTAGTACTTCAGTTTCATGTTCTCTTGTTTGGTTCTGTTTTGTCTCATGAAAATCATCACATAGAGTGACAGAGATTCTGCTTTAGTAAAAATTCCAAATTTTTTGTTCAAATGGAAGTAACTTCAGTTGATCCCAACGTGTTTCATGCCATCTTTAGGTTATACTTCTATATCTGTGAAGCTTTGAGTTTGAGAAGGGGCATGAACAGCCAATAAATTATGAGCATCTGAATTCATATTCTTTTCAATTTCTGAACTTATATCAAAATGTAAAATAGTAGATGGAAGTGAGGTACTTTTAATGAGCAACACATATTCTGGATATTGAGGCTTTTTTTTTTTTTTTAAAAATTTTCTTTTTATGACTATACTGCTGTACTTGCAGAAAAAGGCTGTGTTTCAGCACTTGTATCTAGGAAGAAGCCCACCTTTGATCACAGAAATTAGGGTTCTTCGCCAAGGTTCTGATGATGACCACTTGGTATATGTTCTCTGCAACCTCATCTGTATAATCATCATGGCTGTGGTTTTTATTCCAATTTGCCCATGGTAGAGCTTAAAATGTAATGCCTGCAGGTACTGGAGTTGGGACTGAATTTTCTTACAGCAGATGACATGAGTGCAATACTTGCTGTGCAATTAAGGAAAAGACTTGGATTTGGAATGTGGGCAAAGATGCATATAACAGGCATGCATGTTGAAGGAAAGGTACTGCAGAAATGTTGATCAGCTATTACTTTTGTGTCTTTGTCCACATCGAGCGGTTTATTAATATTATGATGGTTATTTTCCATACCCTATTCTTCGGTCTTCCAGGTTTTGGTTGGGGTGAAGTTTCTCCGGCACTGGCCTTTTCTTGGCCGTCTACGAATATGCTTTGCTGAGCCTCCATATTTCCAGATGACTGCAAAACCACTTTCTACTCACGGACTTGATGTTACTGAACTTCCAGGGATAGCTGGATGGCTTGTAATAACTCATCTTATCTTCCCAAATAAATCTTCAACATCTATTTCCTTATCTGTCTGTTTCTCCCAATCTTATTGTGTATCATCTTTTGCTTGGCTAGGATAAGCTACTCTCAATTGCATTTGAGCAGACGCTTGTTGAGGTTAGTTTTTAATTATGGCTACTGTTTTTAAGTGATTTTTGTTTCCATTGTTTTCTTTTTTAACCTTTTTTATTTCCAATATGTTTCTTTAAGTCTATATCATGAGCTCCATCTTTTATGCTGCAAATGAACAGTGCATATTCAGGATGTACTTGCAGGTTTAAGTCAGGAGCAGCACTAAACTATAGATTGAAGTAGAATTGTAGCTCTAATCTTTTGCTCATTTCGCAGCCCAATATGTTGGTGGTTGATGTCGAGAAGTTTGTTTCACCCCAGCCAGGTAATTTCCATCATTGTTGTCCCTATTTTTTTATGCAACCCTATATCTAAGTGATGGTTTCATTCCGGAGCTGATAACTAGTTAACCGTTTCCGTGAATTAGTATGTATTTTGGCATATTGTATTTGATTCTATGACACTCATCATCATCAGTTCGCAATGTTCTTAAAGTCAAGATTAATTGTCAGATGAATATGTTCAGCTTCTTTAAGTTTTTCCTTATATAGTTCGAGGGTACCATGGCCCTTTGTGGTGTTGACCATGTTTACAACTTGGGTACTTGCTTGCTTAATGTTGTTTTAATGGAAAGCAGTGCTCATCAAGGCTAGTGTTGCAGAGATTATTAATTAGGACTAGGTTTGTTTTCTATTCTGTAGAGAAGTATGTACAGATTCAACTTACAGTTTCCTCAAAATTGCTAGAGCAGGACATTGAACTTTGGCAGACCTTATATCAAATTTCTTTTCAAAATTCTTCAAGTCAGTTTCCACATCCAGGGTTTCCATTGCATTTGTAGAGATTTTGAATTTGCATTTGCTTGGTTGGTTGTGAATTGTGCTAAACTCTATTGTTTAAGTTTCTTTTTATGGCAGCATTTTGGAACTTTTAGTTGTTCTTTGATTAAATTATAGTTTATTTCCGACATCTTTGATTTATCGTGAGCTGATTAGCTGTCTGTTGAGTATAATAATTTTGTTCTATATTTCCTTGCATATTTGTTATAATGTTCCCTTTTTATTGATTATATACCCCAGGAAACTGGTTTTCTGTTGATGAGAAGCAACCTATTGCTCATGCCAAGGTTGAAGTTATTGAAGCATCTGATATGAAGCCTTCGGATTTAAATGGTTAGTCTTAAATCTAGTTTCTTATCTTTCCCTCATGCGGAATCTGGTTTTATGCTGAATGGTTGGATACAAAAATTCAGGATTGGCCGATCCTTATGTGAAGGGGCAACTTGGCCCTTATAGATTCCGGACTAAGATTCAGAAGAAAACTTTGTCTCCAAAATGGCAGGAGGAGTTTATGATCCCTATCTGTTCATGGGAGGCACCAAATGTACTACTTATTGAAGTTTGTGACAAAGACCATTTTGTTGATGATACCCTTGGGTTTGTCTCTGATCTTCTATATAACCATACATTGTGTAGTTTTGTTTAATTTTTTCTAGTGACTTACTGTCCAGTGAATTCTTTATTCTGATATACTGGTTTTGCTACAATTTACAGTAAATGCCAAGTAATTATTGGTGATTATAGGAGCGGCCAGAGACATGATATGTGGTTGCCCCTTAAAAATGTCAAAATAGGAAGATTGCATCTCGCCATAACTGTGCTTGAAGATAAGCCTAAGGTAATTTATTCCAAGTCCTTGTCAGCATGTGATCCTTTAAATCTTAAATATGCAAAATAGAGTTATGTGCAGAGAAACTTGAAAATGAATCTGAGGACAGTTTTTTCCAGGGGAATGATCATGCGGCAGATGGTGAACCAATAAATGAGGAAGATATAGAAAACTCCTTTGCATCTAAAGCTGCTGATAAAGGTTCACCCTCCCCTATGTCTCCAAAGAAATCCCCAACACTTACCGATCATTTTGAACCTATAAATGTTGAAGGACAACAAGAAACTGGGATATGGGTCCAACACCCAGGAAGCGAAGTTACACAGACTTGGGAACCTAGAAAAGGGAGGGCCAGAAGCCTTGAGACACAGGTTCAAGGAGTGCCTAATGATTCTTTTGGCAGCACTGTTTCTGTAGCATCTGGATCCCCTAAAAGTGACCGGAGCAGTGCTGATGATAATCCTGATGCAAAAAATCAAGGCAACAGAGTTAAGCGGGGTATTCGAAAACTCAGTTCTGTATTTCAAAGGAGTCCAAGAAATGAGGATCACTCAGGCAGCCTTGCGGAGGTGGTTGAATCTCCCCGTGTGAACCTCAGAGCAGTTAATGAGAAGGAAGCTATGGTTAAGTTTGTAGTGGAGGACAGTCTTTCAGCACCTTCTTCTGATAAGGTCTCAAATGAGGGAAGCTTGAGTCCGGAGAGTCCAGAGAGCCCAAACAGAATGAAAGGTATGGCAAAGAGCATTTTAAAACACGCTGGGAGATCTGCCCGTGGAATAAAACATGCTCTTTCCCGTAAAGGGTCAAGAAAAAATCGCGATCTATCAGCCGTGTCAGAGAAAGATCTTTCAATAGAATCCGACTCATCTATCGATGAATCTTCATCATCACCAAGACTCAAGAGTGTACCAGTTGTTTCCAATTCCATGTCAAGTTCCAGTGGTATCGACGATACTCAAGATGCTCAAGAGCATGTACAGGCAGTAAATGCAGTAAATGTGGCGGCACAAGTGGAGGATACGAATGTTGAAGGCCCTAATAAACCAGATGATGATGAAGTGAGCAGTTCCGCTTCCATTAAGCTCGGCGATGGGGCAATTGAATCTCCAGAAGCACCAAAACCTTCTGAAGGAAACTTGGAATGTGAAAAAAAGGTAGAAGACCTTCCTAAGAATGATAGTTAAAGTTACATTTGCTATGACCTGTGCATTTATTGATATTTTCCCATCTATTTTACGTCCACGGATGAATAAATATTGATACAAGTTTTGAGGAAAATCTGATATAGCAATATAGGAGTTAAAATGTTGGATAAAATAGTATGCATATAGGTTGGTCCCTTGTAAATCTTTCTTTTCTTCTTCTTTACCTCAGTTTATACAAATCTATCATCTATGTACAATTTAAGAAATGAAACAGCTTGAGCTTGTATATTTTGATAAAGTAGTTTTTGGAATAAATTTAGTCACTTACAGTAAATTTTAATTTTGAATTGCATAATTATTACATGAACAACTTTTTAAACATGTTTAATCAAGTGTTTGAACAAGGGTCTTGATAAATTACAAAGGTTAAACTTAACAATAAACTTTTACTATTTCCAGAAAAAGAAATTAGGTATTTCCTTCAAGTTGTTAGTTGTATTTTCCTTCTACTAATAGAAAGCTTAAAAAATGGACCCCACTGATCAGCCCACCGTTTCTCCTTAAGCAAACCGCGAAATAGCTTAATGCGAAGTGATGTGTTGATACGGTCGGCGACAGTATGAAACTTCCAAAACACCGTGCTTTCCAATACGCCAACAGATCAAAGATAACATTAAAAAAATACTTCGAATTATATCATCGAAGGATAAAATAATAGATTCGATATCAAAGCTTAGACTTTGATCTGATCGTTTTCATTCCATTCGATTAAATAAAGGCAAATAGAAAAACCCAACCACCCAACAAAGCGGAATTGGCAATGCTGAAATTGAGATTGATACGACCTTGTTTGTTTTCTCCCTTTCTGAGTCATTCTTCTTCCAGTTTCTCTCCAAAGCAGATTATCAGTTTTGCTCTAAGGTCACAAATGGAGTCTTATACGACATCATCTCAATCGTCTCCAAAGCTATTGTTTCGTCAGTTGTTTGAGAAAGAATCCTCTACCTACACCTATCTTCTTGCTGATTCCTCTCACCCTGATAAGCCGGCCGTTGTAAGTCTTTTTTTTTCCTTTTCTTTTTGGGTTTCATATTTATGTTTTTTTTTCTCATGAAAATGAAATATGGGTCTTGTTTGTTTTTGGGTTTTTAACATGTAATTTGAAATGAATGTGCAGTTAATTGACCCTGTTGACAAGACTGTTGATAGAGATTTAAGTTTGGCTAAAGATTTGGGGCTGAAGCTTATATATGCAATGAACACTCATGTACATGCTGATCATGTCACTGGAACTGGCCTCATCAAGGTTTGGGTGCTTTTTTTTTTTTTAATCCCTTTTATATCTTAGTGGAGAAAGAAATTCCTTTTATGGTCAATTTCTCTGTTGCTGCTTAGAATTTATTTCCCTAGTACTTGTGGAAAGGATATTATGTTTGACTTGCATGATAAGAGGAAGTTTTCTCCTATAATAGAAATAATTTTCTTGCCTAAGTTCAAACCTGCTACTTTCACATTGAGTTTCAGGTTCTAAGTTCTAACCATGTAGGATATTCCTTTGGGAATGGTTTTGATACATAGATTGATGTATGTAAATATGACTGTTTCTTGCAGGGCAAGGTACCTGGTGTCAAATCTGTTATCTCAAAAGCGAGTGGTTCAAAGGCTGATGTTTTTGTTGAACCTGGTGATAAAATCTGTTTTGGCAATCTCTTTCTTGAGGTAGGCATGCTAATGCCAAACTTCTTGTGTTGTCAGTTTCATTATATAGTTCTTTCTAAATAATACTAGTTACTAGAGAATATGGCTATGAACTTTATGTATTTCTCATGTCTCTGCCTGGTAATGCTGTAAAAGTTAAAAAGGATGGAGTATGAAATGTGACAGAGTTAAGTATGTACTGTGTAGATACCGTTATAGTGTTCTTAGAACTTTGTTATTTAATTGGTAAGTTGATTTTGTTGATTGGTTGGGCCCTAAATTGCAGTGTAGTGTTACTGATTATCATTGATCTATGAAGAACAAAAGGTGGTTGATGTGGAAATGCTTAATGTTTTCGCATTAAGTTTTGACAAACTGATCTATCTATACCCTAAATTGCACAGGTTCGTGCTACTCCTGGCCATACAGTGGGCTGTGTTACCTATGTCACGGGAGATGGACCTGATCAGCCTCAGCCAAGGATGGCTTTCACCGGAGATGCATTACTGATAAGGGGATGTGGGAGGACAGATTTTCAGGTATATTGCAGCTTGATACAAAAAATGAATTGAATTACAGCATAAATCACATGGAAGGCAATGTCCCCTTGTCTGAGTTATTTTCCAGGATGTTTGCTCTACTTCACTTTTGAAGATAATCTTCTTTAGCAGTCCAAGTTAATACCAAATCCTCTCTTTTTGCAGGGTGGAAGTTCACAGCAACTCTACAAGTCAGTTCATTCACAGGCAAGTACAGCAGATCAGCATTGGATCCAATTCTTTTTTGTAATTATCAAAGATCTAAACCAGTGTATGTACATATTTTGTTTCATGGGTCCAGATTTTCACATTGCCCAAGGAGACATTGCTATATCCAGCTCATGATTATAAAGGATTCACAGTAAGATATAATTTGATTCCTCTTGTTTTATTCTTATATAAAAGTCATTTGCTTATATAAATAAAACTCATTGATGATAGGTTACCACGGTGGGAGAGGAGATGTTATACAATCCTCGCTTAACAAAGGATGAGGTATTCTTTTCTTGAACAATCTTTGTTTTTCTGTGGGAAATAAAATGATGATGCCTGTCTGTGCTACCAAACGACAAGATATAAATAGAAAACCTTTCATTCCTCTGTTTTTCTATGTTTGTAAAACTTTATGTAGGAACATTTTTGGAACTGCTATTAGCGCTGCATATGAAATTATTAAATAAAAAGCAAGTTGCCCAAAGTTTAGGCATCCTCTGAAGTCTAAAATCATAGAAAGGGAGAAGAAAGTTGATTTTGTTACTTTTCAGGATTCAAAAGTTAAATCATTGTCTGCATTCTTTGGATAAAAGTTGCTCTGTATTTATTTTGTTTTTAAGCCTTCATTTAGATCTTTAAATTCATCTATAAACTGCATAAAGTTTCCCTAATTAAAATTAGAAAAAAAGTAGTGAATGGGTCAGAGACTCAGAGGATAAACAGGGGAGGGTATCTTTGCTTTAAAACATGCTGATATTAACATACCTGAAAAAGTATTGACATTCTTCCATTTGGTTGAGGATTAATCTTTATGAATCCATAGAATACTTGTGTCAATTTATTCCATTGGCATGTCAATATTTAACCTTTTTAATTACCCTTTTGCAGGAGACATTCAAAGGCATCATGGAAAGTAAGTAGATGCTTAAAATATCAAGTTAAAACAATCATTTTGCATCTATGACTAGTTAACGTTGACAAACTTCTCATTTTTCCTCTGTTTTTCTTGGTGTAACAGATCTTAACTTGCCATATCCTAAGATGATTGATGTTGCAGTGCCGGCAAACATGGTTTGTGGATTGCAAGATTTGGCTTCCAATGCCAGCTGAGGCTTTGCTGGACTATCCACATGTTCACGGATTTGATCTATATTATGATTCCAGGTCTTGACATCATCGGATATGTGAAATAAATGCCAGAGATGCTACTTGATTGTAAAGAATCACTAAATAAACAATCAAATGATTGAACAAATAATAACCAAAAAAAAAAAATTATAATGTTGTAGTAACTTTTAAGCCTGTAATAGTATCATCATCTGTCATGTTTGGTGTTCCAAATGGTATATAGTTTATGCATAAGAGTCTTTAGTTTTCTTTGCTTAGTTCTAATCCAGAAACAGGCTGCTGCACACTCAAACTGAGTTTGAGTTTTTCTTTTTCGTTTTCCCTTTCTGATTGAAAACCTGGGATTTTTGTTACCATTTGAATTTGGGTTTGAAGAGTGGGAAAAAAAAAAGAAAAGAAAAGAAGAAAGGATCCATTTGAATATATTCCATGTGAGGCTCCAAGATGTAATAATCATAGAGCTAGGCCTCAACCTGAAAGGGACATTCATCCATATCCTTTAATATGGACCTACCATATTTTATGATGTTGATTTTTCTTTTTGGACAGAGTTTTATGATGTTGATTAGTAGTAGTAGATATTTACTCTTGTATGCCATATTTAACTGCTTTCTTGGCACACAATTATTGCATTTTCTGTTTTTTCTATAGTATTTTAAAATTAAAATAAAAGAGAGAATAGAATACTTTTTAAACCCAAAACCAGAAAGCAATACACTATTGTAAGTTTGTAACTTGGAAGGCAAAAGCCAATAATAAAATATGTACATTAAATTAGAATAAATAAATAATAAAACAATACAAATCTTCAAAAAGAAAAAAATTAAAGCAATACAAGATTAAAGTCATTATTAAACTTTTAACCTACGACTACAAGATTCAATGTTGAAAAGTTTAGGTAAAAATCTTATAAAACTTTGGAAAAAGTTTAAAAGTGCTGTTACTTTTTGCTTTGTATACCTATTTGATATTTATCAAAAATTATTTACTACTAATCCACGTTCACACGTAAATATAAAATAAAATAAAATAATATGTATGAAAAATAAAAAAATCATTGTCTTAACTCTTAACTCTTAACTCGTAAGCATGTTATTTAGTCAAAATTTGGAGACAAACTGGTAGCTAAGGCAGCTTCCTGATTTATGATCCCATCGCTCCATAACCAAAAACCTTAAAATCAAAGTAAGCAATTTTCCTTTTTTTTGTTTTTAATCAAATTTCTCTCTTTCAGTTGATCCATCCCTCGCTATAACCAGAAAGATCCCAATTCCAAACCAAAACTCCCCGAAAAGGAAATCAAGAAAATGAGTGGTGATGAGAAAAACAGAGGAGTAGTTGCAGATCACCAGCATAATCAATATGGAACTTTCCAAGGAGTAGCCAACTACCCTCCTCCTCAGCAGCCGGCTATTGGGTTTCCTCAGCCTGTTCCTCCTCCCGGTCTCCATGAGGTTCCTCCTCCTCCTCCTCACTACTACCCCCAAGGTTACCAAACCGTTCCAGGTGCTCTACTCTGCAAAACATAATTTTTGCGTTCCTTTTTATTTATTTCTTTATTTTTGTGATTAGTTAAATAGTAGGAAGAATTTTGGGATTTGGGTTTTTGTTTTATAGAAGAAAAAACATGTTTTTTAAAGAGTAAAGATCCATCTTTCTGGAGTATCGGGAAGAGAAGGTGTTTAATTTTGTAGGATATTTGTGGCTGAGAACGGAGATAGATTGATATGTATGTGCTGCTTTGTTCTTTTGCTTTTTCGTTTTGAAAGAAGGTTTCTGATTCTTGGGGATTTGATATTTTGTAAAAGCATGGATTTTGGGAATTGGGTTGGGAATTGGGATAGAAGGAAGGAAAAAGAGGGTCTTTCTAGGGGTTGTATTTAGAATTGGGGCGGGAAAGATCCAATTTTTACTGCTTTAGTGGAGATATTTATGAACCTCATGATGGTTTAAGACAAATGGAGAGAGATTTCAATTAAAGACGATATCAATATGCAAAAGATATAGGATACAAGTAGCTAGTTTGATCAAGCAAATCCTTCCAAAATGTGTAGATTTTTATGGTTTAATCAGGGTATATTGACTTTCAAGTAGAAATTACCAATAATGATCGACAATCAGTCTTGAATTTGATGGGAGGAACGAGGAAGCACCCTTAAAATCTTTTAGGAGCTCTTGAAAATCTCAGGATTCGACCCAACTGATCTTACACGGTAGAACAGTGTTCTTTTAATTATGCTAAACTTGCCTTTTTCAAGTGTGAGAGGACACTCCAAGCGATGGAAAAACTTAGTTAAGTGTGAGGAGTTAAAATGTTGTGCTTCATTGAAATGTATCACTAGATCAGTTTAAGGTTGGTCTGTTTTCATGTTCCTTTTCTTGTATATAATTGTCTGGATAACAACTTTACATGAACTGGAATGGTGCTCAACATGCATTATATATTCTAACTAAATGATATTTTTATTTTCTAGGTTATGCTATTGCTGAAGGAAGACCAGTAAGAGAGCGTCCCCTGCCGTGCTGTGGCTGTGGTTTTGGATGGTTCTTGTAAGTTGGAACTGTCTTTTTTCTTTCTTTTTTTTTTTAGAGTTTTTTAAATTATAGAGTTAAGAAATAAACAAATCAATGGATCCAATTTGCATGGGCTAAGAAAAATAAAAGGAGGGGGAGGGTACAAATTGGAATGTAACCATTTGTTTCAAGGTCTTCTATCGTATGGGAAGGAAACCTTTATATGAAAGCTGAGGGATGGTTATGGTACATACTATTTATTTTGGGGGCTGAGGAAACTTGTTAGTGGGACAATGAGACTGTCAAGAAGGATATATGTGAATTCAAGAAAATACTGGATAAGAAATGCAAGGCAGAGCTAGCATCAGTCGAGGCTTATTTGTTGATAATATTTTAGATAGGTTCCTACTTTTGCAACTGCAAATGATTAGGCAATATGTTAATAGTACTATGCTCCCATTCATTCTTGAAATGGCCAGATAGAGTAAACTTTAGGTAAAATGTATAGCCTTTCTGTTACCTTAGTGTTTTCATCTTATGAATCTTTCTTGTCAAGGAAATGGTTAGCAACCAAAACCGATGGAAATCTTTTGAAATGGATCCAATTGATAGTTAGAACCTCATACAACTTTCACATGATAGTGCATGTATTAGTGTAGTATAAGATGTGTTAGTTATTCTTTTGATGGTTATTGGTTTCTGCGTTTGTAGATACTATTTAAATGTTGTATAATTTTTCATTTACAAAAGAATAATACTTCTTTGAAGGTTCATCATTGGCTTCTTCACTGCGGCCATCCCCTGGTACCTTGGATTGTTTGTTCTACTTTGTGCAAGGATAGACCACCGAGAGAAACCAGGATATATTGCTTGTACAATTGCTGTGAGTATCTTTTCTATTATTTTTTTTTCTTTTTGCATGTTCCTAAAAGACATTCTGCATTGAACGCATTATCAGGGGAATTGCTGTCTGTTAATTATATTTTGATGCCTAAATTATGTATTCATATACTTAGTTCCATCTGTTGAATAACTTCTCACTATGTCAATGGGCTACTGCTCAGGAGCAATGTATAGATAAATATAAGCCATGCTTGGCTTTTGTCAACAAACTCTAGTTGGAAAGTTCCTTGTATTCTTCTTTTAATTGCTGAGAGCTTTTCCTTATTTCATCATTTTTCAGTCATTATCTTAAAGTACGCAGATAATCTTCCCTGCCCTTCCTACATGTTTTGTAGTAATATTTCTTCATAGTAGACTGGTTCCTATTCCTTGTTTAGCTCATGTAGTTGTGTTTACAAACCATTCTTTTGAGTTGGCTATTCAACTCTAATTGAGAAAAGAAACCTGTTGCTGCTCTTCCTCTAGTGAGGCTCTTACAATCCGTTTTAACAATACTGCTGCTTGTGCAGGCCATTCTTGCCACTATTGCAATTGTTCTTGGTGTAACAAAGGGAGCTGATGAATGGTAAGCTCTTACCGGAGGTGTATATGGGAAAAAAAATGTACCTGAACACTATCTACATTATAATTTTCTAGAAGATGTTTGCACTGTAATGGATCATGAATGGTGGGATGTTAGTAAAATCTGTTTATTATGTGTTCCAACAGCGATGAAGATTGTTAATTTTACGCTGTTAAATTGGTCAGCAAATATGAGTATATATTATGCTAAATTATTTGCATCATTTGCTATGTAATGTAATACCGCACAAGGAATCTGTGTAAGACATAGTATCCGAGCATCATCGGTTGTTGATGTGGATAATCAACCTGGTGCTGTTAGTTCTCTGCAAAAGAATGTCGTTCATATTTGTTGGATTCTTCTGGTCAACATGGATGATTTTGATTATATATGATGAGAGATGTTTTTGGGGAAAGTACTAGAGATGGTCTTCACTCCATACATTCTTGACGTGAATAAATGAAATACTCCTGGTAAAAGGAGAATGGACAGAAATAGAGCCATTTTCGCCTATGGATTAAAGGAGGTTCAAGATGGGAAGCAAATGCCCAAATCTTGAATTTAGCTGCCCTCCTCTTTGCTTACATTGCATTATGCTCCACTTTCCTTTCTAATTTCCTTCCTACTTATATAGTTTGAGCCAACTCTGATCAAACTATGGCCAAAAATGAAATGGGTTTTTATTTTTGCTAGAGACCAAGATCATTTTTATGAAGCCATGGAATCATTCTGATCTTAAAAAGGAGAACTCGTAAATCATATTTTCTGGCAATTCTTCTAATCTCCCTTCACTGGACCAATCATGGCTATGCATGGCCAGGCAATAGTTACATATAGGCATTGGAATGGTGATTCTTTTCCATAGAAGAAGTAATCAAATTATGGCTAGGTAGTTAAATATTTGTTATATTTTGCCAATTTGTGTGTAACTTTCCATTTTTTCTCTTCCAAAATAAAATTTCCATATTTGGTTCTTTTTTGCTAGATAACTTACCATAAATAGACACAGAAAATAAACGCATATTCCATATGTGTAAAGCTAGTCCAAGCGACAGGTCAATTAGCATTTAAACTTCAAAGCCAGGTGCTATTCTCCCTTGGACACGTTTTCCTTGCATGCCTTCCCTTCTTCGTAAATGACGAGAGAATCATAACTTTCCCCTCATTTCTTCTCATCACCAAATTAAATCTACCCAAAACCCATCTTTGCAAAATTCGAAATGAGGAAAAAAATGAAATCGAAATTGGCTAAGGAAGTGCCTGATGATGTACAGGGCCTTGCTGATGACGATTTTGTCAGCAAGCTTCCCAACCCACTCTTGTCTGAGATTCTGTCAAGATTGTCTGCTGATGAAGTTGTAAGAACAAGCATCTTGTCTAGCCGTTGGAAGGATTCATGGAGGTATGTTTCTCGTCTAGATCTTGATCCAAAACGAATGATGAATTTAGACAAACAGGTTATAACTCAACAAAACCTGCTCCTTGAATATTATAATGGAGTCGATAATAATAATTCTTCCATGAACCGTCGACAGATCAAGAAAGCCATTTCCCTAGCTTCTTTGATGATTAACAAAGTATTGTTTTCTCAAAAATGTAACTTGAAAAGTTGCAAGATTAGTCATTTCTCTGATACCACCAAAAGTGCTCAGCTTGAGAAATGGATTGAGTTTCTTGAATCCGAGAAAGGGATACAAGAGTTAGCTCTTGCTTGTGACGAATTCATTTTCAGTGAACAAAACCCCAGTGGCAGGTATTTGGATAATTGTAAATTGAGCTTGAAATCAGGGATTTTCAATTGTTCAACTTTGCATGCACTTGAATTGACACATTACAAGCTTGAAAATGAGTCCCCTTTTCACAATTGCCCAAATCTTCGAACCTTGAAACTTAAATGGTTGTCTCTTAACACTGAAACCCTTGATGGAATTCTTGATTCTTGTCCCTTTTTGGAGCATTTGAGCCTTTCTTGTTGTATTGGGTTAGATCAAGTTCGGATTAAGAATGAAATTGTTAAAACTGTGGTGCTGGCGTCTTTGAACCTAGTAGCAATATACTTATCAAGCAAATCCCTTGGTGTTTTGGTCCTTCATTCACTAAAATGTTCACCCAAAAATTTAATCATCAATGCCCCAAAGCTTAGAGTGTTTCAAGCATATTTCGATCCGAATCTCCTACGTCCCCAACCAACCCAATTTCTCAGACCTGCAGGCGATCAGCCGCCTTTGAAGGTTACATCAATTCTAGAGCATTGCAGCGGTCTACTAGTAAGCAATAGCTTACCCTTCAATTTTATCTTTAAACTCAAATTTAACATATAATCTCACTTTTGATCATCTGATATATATAAATTGTTTTTGGCTGACCATAGAGACATGATGAAAATGATAAGTTTTCAAGCTTCTTCGAAGAATTATGGACACTATCGCTTGATTTGGACTTGAACAACATAAGGGAATTGCTGATCCTTTCCATCATTTTACGACTGTGCAATAATCTCCAGAAGCTTGAGATCAACACTAAGGTATGTATGTGTAATTGCCAAATGCCAATATTGTTGTCAAACATAATAGGCTTATTATTTTACGAAATGCATTCTAATTTTTGTGTATATATATTTAGCAAGTGCAATCCGAAGGAACTTCGGATAATGGTGCAGCTCAAACTGGATGGCTGCCATATCCAGAGTCGACGTTATGGGAAGTGAGGGAGCTATGTGATTGCATCACACATACCTTGAAAGTGGTGACCATAAAGGGATTTGAAGGAAGGGAAAGAGAGGTGGAATTTGTGAGACATCTTATAAAAAATGCTTGTGCAATGAAGAGGATCGATATCTGCTGCAACGATAGTTGTTCGAGAAAAGGAGGTGAGGCAACACTAGGGTTATTGTCATTGCCAAGGTCCTCCATCGATGTTTTAATAGAGCTGAAACCAGGGCCTGGATTCAGATCGGCTGAGGTTGGTGCAAGTTTTCAAGACTGGGTCTTAACCCTCCGTTAGTTTAATTCATGAGTAGGAAACTAAATCAATATCAAATATTGATCATTATTTGATCAATAGTTGGCAATTTAGCTTTTGATGAACTTTTTCTGAAGTACTCTAATGTCTTCAACTAGTTTCATGATCTATTAATTATTGCTGCAAACTAATTTCATGAATGAATATAAGATCATGACTGAATGACTTCCATTGCTAAATGTTTCTTTTGCATTGGACATGTTTGCCTAGCTTGTGTGGAAAGCTTGCATATATAGACGAAGAGGGTTGGAATGTACCTTTTTTTTTTTGGTTTAAGTATGGGTCAAAATAAAGCTTATGGCCAAGCCCATCATTTTATATATTAAGCCACAAGCCATAATCGTGGATAATACTAATACATGGAAATTGGAATAATTACATGAAGCATAAAATATAGGATTAATTATTAGTGATTTGTTCAAATCAAGGAGCTAATAAGCTTGCTATATATGTTATTGTACACTAGATATACCTTTATCTTTATCTTTATCTTTATATTATATGACCTGAAATATCTAAAATACCCTTTCTAATTTTAAAATTTTAGTTATTTTTTTAAGAATTAATATGTAATCCAACCTTCAAAATATGTAATCCAACCAGATTTTATTTCCATATTAAAGAAGTCTTAATAGTGTTCATTATTTTTACGTTAAACATCTTATTATGATATAATTGTTAAACTTCTTATTATTATAATAAGAGTGTACATTAGATTAGGATGATCCTAAAATGTGGAGCTTTTAGGATTCCATTAAGATGATGCCACATAAGCCTATCTTAATGAGAATCAAATTCTAAATTACACCTTCCCTTACCAAATCAATTCTTTAACTCATCATTATTCTTTACTAAACTTAATCTTATCTCTCACTAAATCAAAACTTCTTTACTTATATTAATTCACTCATTAATCATATTAATTTACTTTACTTTCCTATTTAAAGTTGATTTTTTTAAAAAATAAAAAATAAATTTTTGTATTTCATGATAATGTAAAGCCCTTTTTTTATTTATATTATTTTTAAAATTGTATTTCATTTTATTTTTTTTGTTCAATTGATTTTTTTTAAAAAAATTGTGTTCAAATTTTTATTGTTGAAACTTCGAAAAAAAAATTGTGATTTATCAAGTTTGTTTAATATTGAATTTGGTACAGAATAAAAATGAGAAGTAAAAAAAAGTTGATTTGATGAGAGATGATGCACAATAAAACTTGATTATCATTGATAATTAATGAAAAACGATTAGGTGGCATCAATCTAATGGGATCCTAAAATCCCCTTATTTTAGGATCATCCTAATATAATTTAATCTCTTATAATAATTATATATTAGTAGTAGTAGTTATATTATCATTACGTTTTTATTTTTTAGATGTTTCAACTTTTTTATTAATTATGGAAAGATATTGCAAATCTAATATTTAAATTTTTTAAATTATGGAAAGATATTAATAATCCACTATAACTGTAATTAATAATTTACTTGTAATAATTTTTTTTCGATTATAATATATTTAATTATAATATTATAATTTATAGTCATGAAAATTTTTATTTTAATTATGTAAAGGTATTGTAAATACAAAATATAATGATAATAATTTACTCCCCATAATTATTTGAAATACTTTTTATTTATATTTTATATTTATTTAATTTAAATAAATTATGGGCATTAAGGAAAAAGCTAGTTTAATACTTTACATGTTTAAAAAAAATTGGTCTTATGCCGAGTTTGTCAAGATTAAAGTTTCCTATGCCATGGAAAAAAATTTGATGGTTTACTTTCGTTCGGCAAGTTTCCCCCGATTATAATTGGGTGATTTTCCAAAGCAGTGCTTCAATATTCTTTCCCAAAAAAAAAAGGTTTAATACTTTACGTCATCTAACCAAATCTCAGCAACAATGGATTTAAGAATTTCTTTTTATGAGCATCTTAATCTTGTTTCGATTTAATTAGAAATTAATTTAGAAAAAATAAGAAATACAATATTAAAAGCGTGAAAAGCCCTCCAATTTTTCTGGCATTGAATTATATATTTTTATGAGTATTTTAGCCAAAAATTGAAGAGAAACCTTTAGTGTCAATTTTTGCAAAATTTTAGCCGAAATCGTGTACTAACTAACCATCACGGTTTTTCGCTAAAAACGCGTTCCGGGAGCCACCTCAATTTTGCATAATTTTTTTACTCCGAGACTGCTTGAAATATCTTATTCATCTAATCAAATCTTAGCCACATTGGATTTAAAAATTTGTTTTTACGAGCATCTGAATCTTGTTTCGATTTAATTAGAAATTAATTCGGAAAAAATAGGAAAAACGATATTAGAAACGTCAAAAGCTCTTCAATCTTTTTTGTGTTAAAATATATATTTTTTATGAGTATTTTATCAAAAATTGAGAAAATATCTTTCGGGTCAATTTTTACAAAATTTTAGCTGAAATCGTGTAATCACAGTTTTTGGCTAAAAAACCGTTCTGGATCCCCGGTTCAGTTTTGCATGATTTTTGGCGCCAAAACTCCTTGAGATATCCATATTCATCTAACCAAATCTCAGCTACATTAGATTTAAGAATTTGTTTTTACGAGCATCTAAATCTTGTTTCGATTTAATCAGAATAATTCAGAAAAAAATATGAAAAACGATATTAAAAGCGTGAAAAGTGCTCCCATATTTTTGGTGTTAAATTATATATATTTTATGAGTATTTTATCCAAAAATTGAGGAACAAAATTTTCGGATCATTTTTTGTAAAATTTTAGACAAAATCGTGTACTAACCATCACAGTTTTTTGGTTAAAAACACGTTTCGGGGCCTCGGCTAAGTTTTGCATGATTTTTGGCGCTGAAACTCCTTGAAATATCTATATTCATCTAATAAAATCTTAGCTACATTGCATTTAAGGATTTGTTTTTACGAGCATCTGTGTTTCGATTTAATTAGAAATTAATTTAGAAAAAAAGGAAAAACGATATTAGAAGCGTGAAAGACCCTTCAATTTTTTTGGTGTTGAATTATATATTTTTCTAAGTATTGTGGCATAAATAAATAAAAACTTTTCTGGTCAGCTTTGGCGAAATTTTAGCCGAAATCGTGTACTAACCATCATGGTTTTTTGCTAAAACGCGTTCCGGAGCCCCGACTCAGTTTTGCATTATTTTTGGTGTAAAGATTTCTTGAACTATCATATTCATCGAAGCAAATCCCAACCACATTGGATTTAAGAATTTGTTTTTACGAGCATCTGAATCTTGTTTCGATGTAATTAGAAATTAATTCGGAAGAAAAAAGGAAAACCGATATTAAAAGTGTGCAAACCCTTCAATCTTTTTGGCGTTGAGTTATATATTTTTTATGAGTGTCGTGGCAAAAAATTGAGAAAAGATTTTTTGGGTCAGTTTTTAGCCCCGACTTAGTTTTGCATGATTTTTGGCGTAAAGACTCATTGAAATATCTATATTCATCGAATCTAATCCCAGCCACATTCAATTTAAGGATTTGTTTTTATGAGCATCTGAATCTTGTTTCAATTTAATTAGAAATTAATTCGGAAAAAATGGAAAAACGATATCAGAAGTGTGAAAAACCCTTCAATCTTTTTTGCGATGAATTATATATTTTTTTTTGAGTACTGTGGCAAAGAATTGAGGAAAAATTTTTCGGGTCAGTTTTTTGCAAAATTTTAGCTGAAATTGTTTACACATCATGGTTTTTTGTTAAAAACACGTTCCGGGGCTCCGCCTCATTTTTGCATGATTTTTGGCGTAAAGAATCCGTGAAATATCTATATTCATGGAACCAAATACCAACCACATTCGATTTAACGATTTGTTTTTGCGAGCACCTATATCTTGTTTCGATTTAATTAGAATTAATTCAAAAAAAATTGGAAAAAAGATATTAGAAGCGTGAAAAAACCCTTCAATCTTTTTGGCGTTGAATTATATATTTTTTATGAGTATTGTTATAAAAAATTGATAAAAAAAACCATTTGGGTCAGATTTTAGCCGAAATCGTGTACTAAACATCACGTGTTTTGGGGCCTCGACTCAGTTTTGCATGGTTTTTTCTCATAAAGGCTCCTTAAAATATCTATATTCATGTAACCAAATCTCAACCACATTGGATTTAAGGATTTGTTTTTACGAGTATTTGAATCTTGTTTCAATTTAATTAGAAATAAATTCGGAAAACAAATGGGAAAACAATATTAGAAGCGTGAAAAACCCGTCAATCTTTTTGGTGTTGACTTATATATTTTTTTTGAGTATTGTGGCAAATAATTCAGAAAAAAATTTTCGGGTTAGCTTTTAGCCGAAAATCGTGTACTAACCATCAAAGTTTTTAGACTAAAAATGCGTTTCGGGTCGACGACTCAATTTTGCATGATTTTTGGCAGAAAGACTCCTTGAAATATTTATATTCATCTAACCAAATATCAACCACATTGGATACAAGGATTTTTTTTTACGAGAATCCGAATCTTGTTTAGATTTAATTAGAAATTTATTCGGAAAAAATAGAAAAACAATATTAGAAGCGTGAAAAGCCCGCCAATTTTTTTTGGCGTTGAATCATATAATTTTTTGAGTATTGTGGCGAAAAATGGAGAAAAAAACTTTTCGGGCCAGTTTTTAGCCGAAAATCGTGTATAAACCATCACGATTTTTGGCTGGAAATGCGTTTCGGCGTCCCGACTAAGTTTTGCATGATTTTGGGTAGAAAGACTCCTTGAATTATCTATATTAATCTAACCAAATCTCAGCCACATTGGATTTAAGGATTTGTTTTCACGAGCATCTAAATCTTGTTTCGATTTAATTAGAAATAAATTCGGAAAAAAAGGACAAACGATATTAGAAGCGTGAAAAACCCTTCAAATTTTTTTTTGGCCTTGAATTATATATTTTTTTAGAGTATTGTGGCGATGAATTGAGGAAAAATTTTTCGGGTCAGTTTTTGCAAAATTATAGCCGAAAATCGTTTACTCATCACAGTATCTGGCTAAAAACGCGTTCCAGAGCCCCGCCTCAATTTGTTTGATTTTTGGCGTAAATACTCATTGCAAAATTTTAGTCGAAATCAGGTAACCATTACGGTTTTTCTGGCAAAAAACGCGTTCAGGAGCTCTGGCTCAATTTTGCATGATTTGGCGCAAAAACTCCTTGAAATATCTATATTTATCTAAGCAAATCTTAGCCACATTGGATTTAAGGATTTGTTTTTACGAGCATCTGAATTTTTTTTTGATTTAATTAAAAAAAATTCGGAAAAAAACTAGAAAAATGATATTAGAAGCGTAAAAAACCCTTCAAGTTTTTTTGACGTTAAATTATTTTTTTTTCGGAGTATTGTGGCAAAATATTGAGGAAAAACATTTACGGATCAGCTTTTGCAAAATTTTAGCCGAAATCGTATACTAACCATCACAGTTTTTGGACTGAAAATGCGTTCTAGAGCTCCGGCACAATTCGAATGATTTTTGGCTTAAAGACTCCTTGAAATATCTATGTTCATTGTACCAAACCTCAGCTACATTGGAATTAAGGATTTGTTTTTACGAGCATCTGAATCTTGTTGCGTTTTAATGAGAAATTAATACGAAAAAAAAGAAAAACAATATTAAAAGTGTTTAAAGCACGTCAATATTTTTGGCGTTGAATTATATATTTTTTTGAATATTGTGGCAAAAAATTAAGAAAAACCTTTTCGGGTCAGTTTTGAACCAAAATCGTGTACTAACCATCACGGTTTTTTGGCTAAAACCGCGTTTCGGGCCCGACTCAGCTTTGCATGATTTTTAGCAGAAAGATTCCTTGAAATATCTATATTCATTTAAGCAAATCTCAGCCACATTGGATTTAAGGATTTCTTTTTACGAGCATCTAAATCTTGTTTCGATTTAATTAGAAATAAATTCGGAAAAAATGGAAATACAATTAGAAGCGTGAAAAAACCTTCAATTTTTTTCGTGTGTTGAATTATTTGTCTGAGTTTTGTGGCAAATTTTTGAGGAAAAACTTTTTGGGTAAGTTTTTGCAAAATTTTAGTCGAAATCGGGTAACCATCATGATTTTCTGGCTAAAAACGCGTTCAGGAGCTCTGGCTCAATTTTGTATGATTTTAAGCGCCAAGACTCCTTGAAATATCTATATTCATCTAACCAAATCTCAGCCACATTGGATTTAAGGATTTGTTTTTACGAGCATCTGAATCTTTTTTTGATTTAATTAGAAATTAATTCGGAAAAAACTAGAAAAATGATATTAGAAGCGTACAAAACCCTTCAAGGTTTTTTGATGTTGAATTATATATTTTTTCTGAGTATTGTTGCAAAAAAATTGAGGAAAACAAATTTACGGATCAGTTTTTGCAAAATTTTAGCCGAAATCATATACTAACCATCACGGTTTTTGGACTAAAAACGCGTTCCGGAGCCCCGACACAATTCGCATGATTTTTGGCGTAAAGCCTCCTTGAAATATCTACGTTCATTGTACCAAATCTCAGCTACATTGGACTTAAGGATTTGTTTTTACGAGCATCTGAATCTTGTTGCGATTTAATTAGAAATTAATTCGAAAAAAAAGAAAAACAATATTAGAAGTGTTTAAAGCACGTCAATATTTTTGGCGTTGAAATATATATTTTTTCTGAGTATTGTGGCAAAAAATTAAGAAAAAACTTTTCGGGTCAGTTTTGAATCAAAATCGTGTACGGAGCGTTTCCGCGGGCGAATCCATTTTGAATTTGATAAATGCATTGCTTGTGAAGTATGTGTTCGTGTATGCCCTATAGACCTGCCTGTTGTTGATTGGAAATTTGAAACGGATATTCGAAAAAAATGATTGCTTAATTACAGTATTGATTTCGGAATTTGTATATTTTGTGGTAACTGCGTTGAGTATTGTCCGACAAATTGTTTATCAATGACTGAAGAATATGAACTTTCTACTTATGACCGTCACGAATTGAATTATAATCAAATTGCTTTGGGCCGCTTACCAATGTCAGTAATTGACGATTATACAATTCGAACAATTTTGAATTTGCCTCAAAGAAAAACTGAGTCCATCACAATTTTATGGCTAAAACCGCGCTTCGGGGCCACACTCAGTTTTGCAGGATTTTTAGCAGAAAGACTCCTTGAAATATTTATATTCATTTAAGCAAATCTGAGCCACATTGGATTTAAGGATTTCTTTTTATGAGCATCTGAATCTTTTTTTGATTTAATTAAAAAAAATTCAGAAAAAATTAGAAAAACGATATTAGAAGCGTAAAAAAACCCTTCAAGTTTTTTTGACGTTGAATTATATATTTTTTCTGAGTATTGTGGCAAAAAATTGAGGAAAAATATTTACGGATCAGTTTTTGCAAAATTTTAGCCGAAATCGTATACTAACCATCACGGTTTTTGGACTAAAAACTTGTTCCGGAGCCCCGGCACATTTCCCATGATTTTTGGCGTAAAGACTCCTTGAAATATCCAAGTTCATTGTACCAAATCTCAGCTATATTGGACTTAAGGATTTGTTTTTACGAGCATCTGAATCTTGTTGCGATTTAATTAGAAATTAATTTGAAAAAAAAGAAAAACAATATTAGAAGTGTTTTAAGCACGTCAATATTTTTGGCGTTGGATTAAATATTTTTTCTGAGTATTGTGTCAAAAAATTAAGAAAAAAACATTTCGGGTCAGTTTTGAATAAAAATCGTGTACTAACCACTACAATTTTATGGCTAAAACCGCGTTTCGGGGCCAGACACAGTTTTGGAGGATTTTTAGCAGAAAGACTCCTTAAAATATCTATATTGATTTAAGAAAATCTCAGCCACATTGGATTTAAGGATTTCTTTTTACGAGCATCTTAATCTTTTTTTAGATTTAATTAAACAGAATTCGGAAAAAATTAGAAAAACGATATTAGAAGCGTAAAAAACCCTTCATGTTTTTTTGACGTTGAATTATACATTTTTTATGAGTATTGTGGCAAGAAATTGAGGAAAAATATTTACGGATCAGTTTTTGCAAAATTTTAGCCGAAATCGTATACTAACAATCACGGTTTTTGGACTAAAAACTTGTTCCGGAGCCCCGGCAAAATTCGCATGATTTTTGGCGTAAAGACTCCTTGAAATATCTATGTTAATTGTACCAAATCTCAACTACATTGGACTTAAGGATTTGTTTTTACGAGCATCGGAATCTTGTTGCGATTTAATTAGAAATTAATTCGACAAAAAAAAGAAAAACAATATTAGAAGTGTTTTAAGCACGTCAATATTTTTGGCGTTTGATTAAATATTTTTTCTGAGTATTGTGGCAAAAAAATTAAGAAAAAAACTTTTCGGGTCAGTTTTGAACCAAAATCGTGTACTAACCATCATAATTTTATGGCTAAAACCGCGTTTCGGGGCCCGACTCAGTTTTGCAGGATTTTTAGCAGAAAGACTCCTTAAAATATCTATATTCATTTAAGTAAATCTCAGCCACATTGGATTTAAGGATTTCATTTTTACGAGCATCTTAATCTTTTTTTGATTTAATTAAAAAAGTTCGGCAAAAACTAGAAAAACAATATTAGAAGCGTAAAAAAACCTTCAAGTTTTTTTGACGTTGAATTATATATTTTTTCTGAGTATTGTGGTAAAAAATTGATGAATAAAATTACGGATCAGTTTTTGCAAAAATTTAGCTGAAATCGTATACTAATCATCACGGTTTTTGGACTAAAAACGCGTTTTGGAGCCTCGATACAATTCGCATGATTTTTGGCGTAAAGACTCGTTGAAATATCTATGATCATTGTACCAAATCTCAGCTACATTGCACTTAAGGATTTGTTTTTATAAGCATCTGAATCATTTTTAGATTTAGTTAAAAAAATAGAAAAACGATATTAGAAGCGTAAGAAAACCATCAAGTTTTTTTGATGTTGAATTATATATTTTTTTTAGTATTGTGGAAAAAAATTGAGGAAAAATATTTACGGATCAGTTTTTGCAAAATTTTAGCCGAAATCGTATACTAACCATAACGGTTTTTGGACTAAAAACTTGTTCCGGAGCCCCGGCACAATTCGCATGATTTTTGGCGTAAAGACTCCTTGAAATATCTATGTTCATTGTACCAAATCTCAGCTACATTGGACTTAAGGATTTGTTTTTACGAGCATCTGAATCTTGTTGCGATTTAATTAGAAATTAATTCGAAAAAAAAGGAAAAACAATATTAGAAGTGTTTTAAGCACGTCAATATTTTTGGCGTTCGATTATATATTTTTTCAGAGTATTGTGGCAAAAAATTAAGAAAAAACTTTTCGGGTCAGTTTTGAACCAAAATCGTGTACTAACCATCACAATTTTTTGGCTAAAACCGCGTTCCGGGGCCCGACTCAGTTTTGCATGATTTTTAGCAGAAAGACTCCTTCAAATATCTATATTCATTTAAGTAAATCTCAGCCACATTGCATTTAAGGATTTCTTTTTACGAGCATCTTAATCTTTTTTGATTTAATTAAAAAATTCGGAAAAAACTTGAAAAACAATATTAGAAGCGTAAAATAACCTTCAAGTTTTTTTGTCGTTGAATTATATATTTTTTCTGAGTATTGTGGTAAAAAATTGATGAATAAAATTACGGATCAGTTTTTGCAAAATTTTAACTGAAATCGTATACTAACCATCACGGGTTTTGGACTAAAAACGTGTTTCGGAGCCCCGACACAATTCGCATGATTTTTGGCGTAAAGACTCGTTGAAATATCTATGATCATTGTACCAAATCTGAGCTACATTGGACTTAAGGATTTGTTTTTATGAGCATCTGAATCATTTTTAGATTTAATTAAAAAAATACATAAAAAAATAGAAAAACGATATTAGAAGCGTAAGAAACCCATCAAGTTTTTTTGACGTTGAATTATATATATATTTTTTTAGTATTGTGGAAAAAAATTGAGGAAAAATATTTACGGATCAGTTTTTGCAAAATTTTAGCCGAAATCGTATACTAACCATAACGGTTTTTGGACTAAAAACTTGTTCCGGAGCCCCGGCACAATTCGCATGATTTTTGGCGTAAGGACTCCTTGAAATATCTATGTTCATTGTACCAAATCTCAGCTACATTGGACTTAAGGATTTGTTTTTACGAGCATCTGAATCTTTTTTAGATTTAATTAGAAATTAATTCGAAAAAAAAAGAAAAACAATATTAGAAGTGTTTTAAGCACGTCAATATTTTTGGCGTTGAATTATATATTTTTTCTGAGTATTGTGGCAAAAAATTAAGAAAAAACTTTTCGGGTTAGTTTTGAACCAAAATCGTGTACGTTACATCACGGTTTTTGGCTAAAACCACGTTTCGGGGCCCGACTCAGTTTTGCATGATATTTAGCAGAAAGACTCCTTGAAATATTTATATTCATTTAAGCAAATCTGAGCCACATTGGATTTAAGGATTTCTTTTTATGAGCATCTGAATCTTTTTTTGATTTAATTAAAAAATATTCTGAAAAAATTAGAAAATCTATATTAGAAGCGTAAAACACCGTTCAAGTTTTATTGACGTTGAATTATATATTTTTTCTGAGTATTGTGTAAAAAATTGTGGAAAATTATTTACGGATCAGTTTTTGCAAAATTTTAGCCGAAATCGTATACTAACCATAACGGTTTTTGGACTAAAAACTTGTTCCGGAGCCCCGACACAATTCGCATGATTTTTGGCGTAAGGACTCCTTGAAATATCTATGTTCATTGTACCAAATCTCAGCTACATTGGACTTAAGGATTTCTTTTTATGAGCATCTGAATCTTTTTTTGATTTAATTAAAAAATATTTTGAAAAAATTAGAAAATCTATATTAGAAGCGTAAAACACCCTTCAAGTTTTATTGACGTTGAATTAAATATTTTTTCTGAGTATTGTGTAAAAAATTGAGGAAAACTATTTACGGATCAGTTTTTGCAAAATTTTAGCCGAAATCGTATACTAACCATCACGGTTTTTGGACTAAAAACTTGTTCCGGAGCCCCGGCACAAATTCGCATAATTTTTGGCGTAAGGACTCCTTGAAATATCTGTGTTCATTGTACCAAATCTCAGCTACATTGGACTTAAGGATTTGTTTTTACGAGCATCTGAATCTTTTTGCGATTTAATTAGAAATTAATTCGAAAAAAAAAAGAAAAACAATATTAGAAGTGTTTTAAGCACGTCAATATTTTCGGCGTTGGATTATATATTTTTTCTGAGTATTGTGGCAAAAAAATTAAGAAAAAAACTTTTCGGGTCAGTTTTGAACCAAAATCGTGTACTAACCATCACAGTTTTTTGGCTAAAACCGCGTTTCGGGGCCCGACTCAGTTTTGCATGATTTTTAGCAGAAAGACTCCTTAAAATATCTATATTCATTTAAGTAAATCTCAGCCACATTGGATTTAAGGATTTCTTTTTACGAGCATCTTAATCTTTTTTTGATTTAATTAAAAAAATTCGGAAAAAACTAGAAAAACGATATTAGAAGCGTAAAAAAACCTTCAAGTTTTTTTGATGTTGAATTATATATTTCTTCTGAGTATTGTGGTAAAAAATTGATGAATAAAATTACGGATCAGTTTTTGCAAAATTTTAGCTGAAATCGTATACTAACCATCACGGTTTTTGGACTAAAAACGCGTTCCGGAACCCCGGCACAATTCGCATGATTTTTGGCGTAAAGACTCCTTGAAATATCTATGTTCATTATACCAAATCTCAGCTACATTGGACTTAAGGATTTATTTTTACTAGCATTTGAATCTTGTTGCGATTTAATTAGAAATTAATTCGAAAAAAAACAAAAACAATATTTGAAGTGTTTAAAGCACGTCAATATTTTTTGCGTTGAATTATATATTTTTTCAAAGTATTGTGGCAAAAAATTGAGGAAAAAAATTTACGGATCAGTTTGTGCAGAATTTTAGCCGAAATCGTATACTAACCATCACGGTTTTTGGACTAAAAACGCAATCCGGAGCCCCGGCACAATTCGCATGATTTTCGGCGTAAAGACTCCTTGAAATATCTATGTTCATTGTATCAAATCTCAGCTACATTGGACTTAAGGATTTGTTTTTACTAGCATCTGAATCTTGTTGCGATTTAATTTGAAATTAATTCGAAAAAAAACAAAAACAATAAGTGTTTAAAGCACGTCAATATTTATGGCGTTGAATTATATATTTTTTCTAAGTATTGTGGCAAAAAATTAAGGAAAAACTTTTCGGGTCAGTTTTGAACCAAAATCGTGTACTAACCATCACAGTTTATTGGCTCAAACCGCGTTTCGGGGCCCAACTCAGTTTTGCATGATTTTTAGCAGAAAGACTCCTTGAAATATTTATATTCAGTTAAGCAAATCTCAGCCACATTGGATTTAAGGATTTCTTTTTACGAGCATCTTAATCTTGTTTCGATTTAACTAGAAATAAATTCGGAAAAAATGGAAAAACAATTAGAAGCGTGAAAAGGCCTTCATATTTTTTTGGTGTTGAATTATTTTTCTGAGTTTTGTGGCAAAAATTTGAGGAAAAACTTTTTGGGTAAGTTTTTGCAAAATTTTAGTCGAAATCATGTAACCATCACGTTTTTCTGGCAAAAAACGCGTTCAGAATCCCTGGCTCAATTTTGCCTGATTTATATCGCAAATACTCCTTGAAATATCCATATTCATCTAACCAAATCTCAGCCACATTGGATTTAAGGATTTGTTTATACGACCATCTGAATCTTGTTTCGATTTAATTAAAAACAAATTCGAAAAAAAAAACTAGAAAAACGATATTAGAAGCGTGAAAAACTCTTTAAGTTTTTTTGGTGTTGAATTATATATTTTTTCTGAGTATTGTGGCAAAAAAATTGAGGAAAAAAACTTTTCGGGTAAGTTTTTGCAAAATTTTAGCCGAAATCGTATACTAACCATCACAGTTTTGGGGCTAAAAACATGTTCCGGAGCCCCGACTCAATTCGCATAATTTTTGGCGTAAAGACTCCTCGAATGATCGATATTTATCGCATTAAATTGCAGCTACATTGGACTTAAGGATTTGTTTTTACGAGCATCTGAATCTTGTTTCGATTTAATTAGAAATTTATTCGAAAAAAGAAAACAATATTAGAAGCCTGAAAAGCCTGTCAATATTTTTGGCGTTGATTTATATTTTTTTTTTTAGGTATTGTGGCAAAAAATTGAGAAATAAAACTTTTGGGGTCAATTTTCAACCGAAATCGTGTACTAACCATCACGGTTTTTGGCTAAAAACGCGTTTCGGGGCCCGACTCAGTTTTGCATGATTTTTAGCAGAAAGACTCCTTGAA
>AWUE01016342.1:0-12718 GCA_001974825.2 Corchorus olitorius
TCGATTTAACTAGAAATAAATTCGGAAAAAATGGAAAAACAATTTGAAGCGTGCAAAGGCCTTCATATTTCTTTGGTGTTGTGTTATTTTTCTGAGTTTTGTGGCAAAAATTTGAGGAAAAACTTTTTGGGTAAGTTTTTGCAAAATTTTTGTCGAAATCGTGTAACCCTCACGTTTTTCTGGCAAAAAAATGCGTCCAGAATACCTGGCTCAATTTTGCATGATTTATATCGCAAATACTCCTTGAAATATCCATATTCATCTAACCAAATCTCAGCCACATTGGATTTAAGGATTTGTTTATACGAGCATTTGAATCTTGTTTCGATTTAATTAGAAACAAATTCGAAAAAAAAAAACTAGAAAAACGATATTAGAATCGTGAAAAACTCTTCAAATTTTTTTGGCGTTGAATTATATATTTTTTCTGGGTATTGTGGCAAAAATTGAGGAAAAAATTTTTCAAGTAAGTTTTTGCAAAATTTTAGCCGAAATCGTATACTAACCATCACGGTTTTTGGGTTAAAAACACGTTCCGGAGCGCCGAATCAATTCGCATGATTTTTGGCGTAAAAACTCCTTGAAAGATCTATATTCATCGTACCAAATCTCAGCTACATTGGACTTAAGGATTTGTTTTTACGAGCATTTGAATCTTGTTTCGATTTAATTGGAAATAAATTCGGAAAAAATGGAAAACAAATACAAGCGTGAAAAAGCCTTCAATTTTTTTGGTGTTGAATTATTTTTCTGAGTTTTCTGGCAAACAATTTGAGGAAATACTTTTTGGGTAAGTTTTTGCAAAATTTTAGTCGAAATCATGTAACCATCACGGTTTTTCCGGTTTTTCACGGTTTTGCATGATTTTTAGCGCAAAGACTCCTTGAAATATCCATATTCATCTAACCAAGCCTCAGCCACATTGGATTTAAGGATTTGTTTTTACGAGCATCTGAATCTTATTTTGATTTCATTAGAAATAAATTCGGAAAAAATTGAAAAACAATAATAGAAGCGTGAAAAACCCGTCAATATTTTTGGCATTGAATTATATATTTTTTCTGAGTATTGTTACAAAAAAATTGAGAAAAAATTTTCGAGTCAGTTTTAAGCTGAAATCTTGTAGAAAACATCACCTTTTTTGGGGCAAAAAACACGTTTCAAGGCTTCGACTCAGTTTTGCATGGTTTTTATCATAATGGCTCCTTGAAATATCTATAATCATATAACCAAATCTCAGCCACATTGGATTTAATGATTTGTTTTTACGAGATTTTGAATCTTGTTTCGATTTAATTAGAAATAAATTCGGAAAAAATAGAAAAACGATATTAGAAGCGTGAAAAACCCTTCAATTTTTTTGTCGTTGAATTATATATTTTTTCTGAGTATTGTGGCAAAAAATTGAGGAAAAAATTTTTAGGTCAGCTTTTACAAAATTTTAGTTGAAATATCTATATTTATCAAAGCAAATCCCAGCCACATTCGATTTAACGATTTGTTTTTACGAGCATCTGAATCTTGTTTCGATTGAATTAGTAATTAATTCAAAAAAAAATGGAAAAAAGATATTAGAAGCTTGAAAAACCCTTTAATCTTTCTGGCACTCAATTATATATTTTTTATAAGAATTGTTTCCAAAAAATGAGAAAAAAATTTTCGGGTCAGTTTTTAGCCGAAAATCGTGTACAAAACATCACTGTTTTTGGGCTAAAAACGCGTTTCGGGGTCTCGACTCAGTTTTCCATGGTTTTTGGCATAAAGATGCCTTGAAATATCTATATGCATTTAACCAAATCTCGGGCACATTGCATTTAAGGATTTGTTTTTACGAGCATCTGAATCTTGTTTAGATTTAATTAGAAATAAATTCGGAAAAAAATGGAAAAAGGAAATTAGAAGCGTGAAAAACCCTTCAATTTCTCCGGTGTTGAAATATATATTTTTTTCAAAGTATCTTGCAAAAAATTGAGGAAAAACTTTTCGGGTCAGTTTTTGCAAAATTTTAGTCGAAATCGTATACAAAGCATCACGGTTTTTGGCTAAAAATGCGTTCTGGAGCCCCGGCTCAATTTGCTTAATTTTTGGCATAAAGACTCCTTGAAATATCTATATTCATCAAACCAAATCTCAGGCACATTGGATTTAAAGATTTGTTTTTACGAGCATATGAATCTTGTTTCGATTTAATTAGAAATTAATTTGGGAAAAAATGGAAAACAATATTAGAAGCGTGAAAATCCTGTTAGTCTTTTTGGCGTTGAGTTATATATTTTTTTCTAAGTATTGTGGCAAAAAATTCAGATAAAAATTTTCGGGTTAGTTTTTAGCCGAAATCGTGTGTACGCGAAGCCCTCTGATGCTGAGTTGCTTTTTACCATCACAATTTTTGAGCTAAAAACGCGTTTCGAGGTCGCGGCTCAGTTTTGCATTATTTTTGGCAAAAAGACTCCTTGAAATAACTATATTCTTCTAACCAAATCTCAGCCACATTAGATTTAAGGATTTATTTTTACGAGCATCTGAATCTTATTTCGATTTAATTAGAAATAAATTCTGAAAAAAATGGAAAAACGATATTGGAATCGTGAAAATTCTTCAATTTTTTTGGTGTAGTATTATATATATTTTCTGACTATTATGGCAAAAAATTGAGGAAAAACTTTTCGGTTCAGTTTTTGCAAAATTTTAACCGAAATCGTGTACTAACCATCACGATTTTTTTGGCTAAAAACGCATTCCGAAGACTCGGCTCAATTTTGCATGATTTTTGGCACAAAGACTCTTAGAATTATCTATATTCATTGGACCAAATCTCAGACACATTGGATATAAAGATTTTTTTTTACAAGCATCTAAATCTTGTTTCGATTAAATTAGAAATAAATTCGGAAAAAAATGGAAAAACGATATTAGAAGCGTGAAAAACCCTAAAACTGTTTAGGTCAGCTTTTGCAAAATTTTCGTTGAAATCGTGTACAAAACATCATGGTTTTTGGGCTAACAACTCATTCCAGAGCCCGACTCAATTCGCATGATTTTTGACGTAAAGACTGCTTGAAATATCTATATTCATTGAACCAAATCTCAGCTACATTGGATTTAAGAATTTGTTTTTACGAGCATTTGAATCTTGTTTCGATTTAATTAGAAATTAATTCGGAAAAAAATGGTAAAACGATATTAGAAGCACGAAAAACTCTTCAATCTTTTTGGCGTTGAATTATATATTTTTTTGTGAGTATTGTGGCAAAAATTGAGAAAAAACATTTCGGGTAAGTTTTTGCAAAATTTTAGCCAAAATCGTATACTAACTTTCACGGTTTTTGGCTAAAAACGCGTTCTAGAGCCCCGGCTCAATTTGCTTGATTTTTGGCGTAAAAACTCCTTGAAAAATCTATATTCATCAAACCAAATCTCAACCACATTGGATTTAAAGATTTGTTTTTACGAGCATCTGAATCTTGTTTCGATTTAATTTCAAATTGATTCGGAAAAATGGAAAATCAATATTAGAAACGTGAAAGGCCCGTCAGTCTTTTTGGAATTGAATTATTTATTTTTTATAGGTATTATGGTAAAAAAGTTCATAAAAAAATTTTCGAGTTAGCTTTAGCCGAAATCGTGTACTAACCATCACAGTTTTTGGGCTAAAAACGCGTTTCGGGGCCTCGGCTCAGTTTTGAATGATTTTTGGCAAAAAGACTTCTTGAAATAACTATATCCATCTAACCAAATTTCAGCCACATTGGGTTTAAGGATTTGTTTTTTTAAACATCTAAATCTGGTTTCGATTTAATTAAAAATAAATTCAAACAAAATGGAAAAACGATATTAGAAGCGTGAAAAACCTTTCAATTTTTTCGGTGTTAAATTATATATATTTTCTGAGTATTGTGGGAAAAAAATTGAGAAAAAAGTTTTCAGGTCAGCTTTTAGACGAAATCGTGTACGATTTTTGGCTAAAAATGCGTTTCAGGGCCCGACTCAGTTTTGTATGGTTTTAGGCATAAAGACACCTTGAAATATCTATATTCATCTAACCAAATCTCAGCCACATTGTATTTAAGGATTATTTTTTACGAGTATCTGAATTTTTTTTCGATTTAATTAGAAATAAATTCGTAAAAAAAATTGAAAAAAATATATTAGAATTGTGAAAAATCCTCCAAATTTTTTTACATTAAATTATATATTTTTTCTTAATACTATGGCAAAAGTGAAAGGATAAAACGAAATACACGACTCTTCCAAAACTACAACTACCAACATCTGCGATTAATCGGCCCCATTCCCCACTGACTTGTGTCGATTATAATAATACCAAAACACCACAAAAGATTTGAATGAGATTTTTCTCCATAAAGCTACTCTGTTTTTTCATTCATAATAAACACGTCACTTTACTCTCTGGACTTTGGAGTTTTCTTGCTCAAACAACCATGGAAACTGAAGTAATTTCCATCAGAGTTATGGTTTCTTTGCTTGTTTCTGGGGCATTGTTGATATGGGGATGGAGAATTCTAAACTGGGTTTGGCTGAAACCAAAGAGGTTGGAAAAATGGCTGAGGCAACAGGGTCTTGCAGGGAATTCTTACAGGTTTTTGTCTGGAGACATGAAAGAGGTCTTCAGCATGATCAGACAGAGAAGATCCAAGCCTATGCCTCTTTCTGATGATATTGTGCCTTATGTTTTTCCTTTCCTTCATCAACTTGTCAAAAAGTATGGTATGTGATATGTCCAAAAGTTATTATTTGTTCAATAATGAACTTTGAATCTTCATACACATATTATTCCCAACTCTCATCTTGATCTCTTTATTGCTTTCACTTTGATAATCCATTTTGATTTTCAATTGTTGGGTTGGAATAAGTGTTCTTTTTATGATCCAAATTCTGATTTTCTTATATGATTCTCTGTATGATTCAGATTTTTTTATTTTTTGAGTATTAATTATAAATTTATTTACGTTGAGCTATTATATAGGCCAACAGAAAAAGTGAGTGTGTCTAGAAAATAATACAAAATTCATATACAGAATCTTCAATTATTATCTAAAATAAAAGAATCTTTTCGTAAGTTCTAAATGTAGCATATTATGAAATTGTTTTTGTTTATTTCCTTAATGCCTATCTGTGGGAAAAATGCAGGCAAGAACACATTTATGTGGATGGGTACTAGACCAAGGGTGACAATATTGGACCCTGAAGACATAAAAGAGGTATTTAACAAATGCAATGACTTTCCCAAACCGGATCTCAACCCTTTTTACCGCTTACTTCTTCCTGGACTTATAAGCCTTGATGGAGACAAGTGGGCTAAGCATAGAAAGATTATCAACCCTGCCTTTCATCAAGATAAATTGAAGGTATTATTATTTTCAATTGTCATTTCTTTATCAATCTTTATGCCTTAAGTTTAGCTTTTACCTAGAAAAAATTTGTAAAATTGATGGAGCAACATCAAGGTAACTTAACTTGTTTCATGAAAGGAATATATTAACCTTGATGCTGCTTTGAAGAATATCATTTCTAATATGTTCACTAATTGTGAGTTATAATTTCTGAATTGTCCGGATTTGGAAATCATTTGTAGAACATGTTGTCAGCATTCTATCAGAGTTGTATTGAGATGATGAGTGAATGGGAGAAGATGGTATCTGTGGAAGGATCTAGTGAATTAGATGTGTGGCCTTATGTTGCAAATTTGACTAGAGATGCAATTTCCCGGGCAGTATTCGGAAGCAGCTACAAAGAAGGAATACGAATTTTCCAACTACTAGAAGAGCAAGCTGATCTTGTAGTGCAAGCGATGTGGTCAATTTACATTCCAGGATGGAGGTAATTGGAATAATCAAACATTTTCATGAATTCTTTGTTTTATATATATATATATTCAGAAAAATCAAACATTGTTGAGGCTAAAAGCTAGCTAGTCATGTTTTCGTATTTGGCTGTTTGAAGGTTTTTACCAACTAAGGCAAACAAGAGGTTGAATCTGATTAACAAAGATATAAAGGACTCACTAAGAGAAATGATAAATACAAGAGTGAATGAAATTAAAGGCGGTAAAGATGGTAATGGTGACTTATTAGGCATTCTAGTAGAATCCAACAACAGAGAAGTTCAAGAACATGGTATGGGAATGAGTATTGAAGATGTGGTGGAGGAATGCAAGCTATTCCACTCTGCTGGTCAAGACACAATTTCAGATTTGCTTGTTTGGACAATGATTTTGTTGGCAAGGTATCCAGATTGGCAAAATAAAGCAAGACAAGAGGTTTTCCAAGTTTTTGGTGACAATAAACCTGATTTTGATGGCTTGAATCGTCTGAAAATTGTAAGTCCTTTTGCTTGCTCCATGTTTCATTAAAAGCTCATGTTTAATATTTTGGGTAATGAATCCTTTGTTAAGGATTCACATGTGCGGGAACATCCCACGTATGAAGAGATGTGTTGTTACAGTAGCTTATATATACATGAAGGACCCAATAAATCATTAGTCTAAGATTTTTGATTTAGGGTGGTGTTCGAGATGTATATGGCCTACTCAGTGGGTCTTGCTGAAGTAGATAGGGCCTGGTCCTCTCCCAATTGATCCATAAACTTTGATTTGATTTACAATTTATATTTTATAAATAACTGGGATTGTGAGTAATTCATATCATTCTCAGACACTGAGAATTGGAATCATATAGCAGCCTGGCTTGTCTAATCTACTCACATCTTTTAAATAATTCAATGTGGACAGGTAACAATGATTTTGAACGAGGTTCTCCGGTTATACCCTCCGGCGGTTCTAGTATGGCGCGCCGTTCATAAAGAAATAAAACTGGGACAATTATTATTACCCGCTGGAACAGAAGTAGGACTCCCAATAGTCTTGATTCACCATGATAAAGAACTTTGGGGAGATGATGCACATGAATTCAAACCTGAGAGATTTTCGGAAGGGGTTTCAAAAGCAACAAAGGGTCAAGTCATATTTTTCCCCTTCGCATGGGGTCCTAGAATCTGCATTGGAATGAACTTTACTCTCATAGAAACAAAAATGGCGCTGTCCATGATTCTAAGACAATTCCGGTTCGAGCTCTCGCCTTCGTATGCTCATTCCCCTACCTTTATTATGACTCTTCGTCCACAGCATGGTGCTCAATTGATTTTACATAAACTTTAGGTGTTAAATTATCATCAAATTATATGTCAAATTAAATACAACTGTTTCGTAAACAAATATATATGATATATATCTATCATGTAAATTGCAAGTTTGATGAAAATTAGCATTGGAATTTCTGAGAATAGAAATTGAAGCTGTTCCAAAATCATCAACTTATATTCTTGTGCAATGTGCTCTTTTATGAAGCATAAAATTCAGGATTTACTACCAAAAAGAAAATAAAAATCAGGATTAATTATAAGTGATTTGTGCAATGTGCAAGGAGCTAATAAGGTTGCTATATATGTTATTGTATGGTAAGTGATAGCTATGAGTAGTGACTAGTTTGATATATATGATATAAGGTTGAACAGGGTGAGCTATACTAACACACAAAGGACAGGGGGGCTATATGGTGGGTTTTTGAAATTTTTGAATAGTCATGGATCCTCATTATTTTTCATAGTCCATAAGTTTCACAACATTTGTTTTAATTAAAAGTTTCACAACTTTTTGTGCCAAAAAAAAATCCACAACTTTATTAATTAATTTTTTTTGAGATCAACTTTATTAATTAATTAGTATGGATTAGTTAGTAAGAATGTATTTGTTAGTACTATTACTTCATTTTTTTTAATAATGAAAAAGACTTCACACAAAAAAAGGGACTTATGTACTGTACGAATCGACGTATCATAATTATATTTAAAAAAAATGCATTTATTTATATTAAAAATTAAATATATATGAGAATGTTTCACTTATTTTGGCCCTGAGATAGTACTATAAACAACGTGCTATATATATGTTTTTCACAGTTAGCACAAATTTAAGACAAATTATTATACGCTTTAAAAATCGGATCGGATCGGCCGATCTAATCGGTTGAATCGGGGATCGGAGGTCTCTTGGTACGGATAATATATCAAGTTTCGGTAAAAGTACTTGGGAAGTTCATGTGCTATACGAAATGTTGATTTTGGTCCCTATATTTTTTTTTCTACAAATTCGCCCCTCTACTATCAGAACCGATCAACCGAGATCCTTCATGTTAGCGAGCCGTGACAGACTCATCAAACTTGCTTACATGACACTAACACCGTCTAATTTGCTGAAATGGCATGCGACACGTGGCATAAAAATTAAATATTTTTATTTTAATATATTTTTTCATTAAATTTTTTTAATAATAAAAAAAATCTGAATTTTTCTTTTCCTTAAGGTTTTGATCGCTTGAAGCACTCTTTAAGTTTCCATGCTTATTCGGTGGCAAATCCAAACCTGTGCAGCTGTGCCTTCCAATCCTTTCTTGCTGCTATCTCCCGAGTTTCCCACAAGAAAATAGGGGTGTTTTTGGAAGAAAAGAAAAATTCAAATTTCTTTTTTTTTAATTATTAAAAAAATAAATTTCAATAAAAAAATATTAAAATAAAAATATTTAATTTTATTGTCACGTGTCGCATGTCACATCAGCGAATTAGACAGCATTAGTGCCACGTAAGCAACTTTGATGGGTCTGTCACGATTCGTTAACGTGAGGGATCTCACGTGATCGGTTCTGATAGTAGATGGACAAATTTGTAGAAAAAAAATTGCAGGGACCAAAATCAATATTTCGTATAGTACAAGGACCTCCCAGGTACTTTTACCACCAAGTTTCTGGTTCGCCAACAAGTCAACAACCGGGTTTTGATCGGTTCAATTAAATTTTAAAAAAACATTTGTTGTAGTGGGATTTGAATCCATAACATAATAGAAAAATTATAAACTACTTAACCACTCTACCAAAATGCTTTTTATATCATTGTTATACAACAATTAATATTTATTATATATAAAAATCTTGTTTTGACCTTAATTGCCCTTATCAGACCAGTTGAACCGATTGGACCGTGGAGGGAACCTTCACCGATTCCGTGGCCAATCCAATTTTAAAAACCTCGGATAAAACGAAATATACGTCTCTTCCAAACAAAGTACCCGGGAGGTCCCTGTACTATACGAAATATTGATTTTGGTCCCTGTACTTTTTTTTTCTACAAATTCGTCCCTCTACTATCATAACCTATCACCCGAGGTCCCTCACGTTAGCATGCCGTGACAGACCCGTCAAATATGCTGACGTGGCACTAACACCGTCTTTTTTGCTGACGTGGCAGATGACACGTGGAATAAAAATTAAATTTTTTTAATATATTTTATTTTATTGAATTTTTTTTTTAAAAAAAAAAGAAATCTGAATTTCTTTTCCACAAACACCAAAACTATTTCTCTCTCCTTAATAAAAGATCAAACACTCATCTTTTTCATGAACAAGGAAGAACATTTTGAATGTTCTAACTCCAAAACCCATACCCTTTATACAAGAGAAAAAATTTCTTCAAACTTTTCATTTGAAATCTGCTTTCTTAGATCTCTCTAAATCCATTGCTTATCAAGGTATTACTACTATAATTAATTAATTACTTGTAATTATAACCTTGCTTTAATTCCATGCAAATTCAACTAGTGAACTGCCTGTTGTTTTAGGCAATGGCCGTTGGACTGCAGTTGGTCAGTGCTTTTTGGTTTTACAAGATTGCAAGGATGCTTTCTGCTTTCTTTAAAAAAATTTGAAGAAATTTTTTCCCTTATGGGTTTTGGAGTTAGAATATTCAAAATGTTCTTCCTTGGTTCATGAAAAAGATGGGTGTTTGATCTTTTATTGAGGAGAGATAAATAGTTTTGGTGTTTGTGGGAAAAAAATTCAGATTTCTTTTTTTTTAATATTTTTTTAAAAATAAATTTCAATAAAATATTAAAAAATTATTTAATTTTTATTCCACGTGTCACCTGCCACGTCAGCAAAAAAAGACGGTGTTAGTGTCACGTCAGCATATTTGACGGGTCTGTCACGGCACACTAACGTGAGGGACCTCGGGTGATAGGTTCTGATAGTAGAGGGATGAATTTGTAGAAAAAAAAGTACAGAGACCAAAATCAACATTTCGTATAGTACAGGGATCTCCCAGGTACTTTTACCCTATCTTCTTTTGTTTTGTTTCTTTTTTTTTAAACTACAACCACTACAACTACCTTCTTCATCGACTCAACATCAGCAATTAATCTTAGGCCCATTCCCCACTGACTTGTCGATTATAATAATACCAAAACACGACAAAAGATTTGAATGAGATTTTTCTCCATAAATTACTCTGTTTCTTCAATCATGATATACTTGATTTTCTAAATGTATCACTTATCATGAAACAAGTAAAAAAATGAAAATGTTTCAATTATTTTCCGGAGGTAGTACTATAAACAACGTGCTATATATAACCAAGTTAAATAGTGATTAAATTAATAAAGTTAAATAGACTGGTTTTTTTATACTTTCATTTTTTATAATTAATGTTTTTTATAATATATATTTTTTTTAAACTATGTATATATATGTTTCATAGTTAGCACAAATTTAGGACAAAAATAAAAGAGTGAAAGATAAAACGAAATACACTGACTCTTCCAAAACCACAACTAGCTTCTTCATTGACTGAAGCATCAGCAATTAATCTTAGGTCCATTCCCACTTGTGTCGATTATAATAATACCAAAACGTCACAAAAGATTTGAATGAAAGTTTTCTCCATAAAGCTACTCTGTTCCTTCATTCATAATAAACACGTCACTTTACTCTCTGGACTCTTGAATTTCTTGCTCAAAAAATTACCATGGAGACTGAAGTAATTTCCATCAGAGTTATGGTTTCTTTGCTTGTTTCTGGGGCATTGTTGATATGGGGATGGAGAATTCTAAACTGGGTTTGGCTGAAACCAAAGAGGTTGGAAAAATGGTTGAGGCAACAGGGTCTTGCAGGGAATTCTTACAGGTTTTTGTCTGGAGACATGAAAGAGGTCTTCAGCATGATCAGACAGACAAGATCCAAGCCTATGCCTCTTTCTGATGATATTGTGCCTTATGTTTTTCCTTTCCTTCATCAACATATCAAAAAGTATGGTATGTGATATGTCCAAAAATTATTATTTATTCATTAATTATTTGTTCAATAATGAACCTTGAATCTTCATGCACATATAATTCCCAACTCTCATCTTGATCTCTTTATTACTTTCACTTTGATAATCCATTTTCAATTGTTGGGTTGGAATAAGTGTTCTCTTTATGATCCAAATTCTGATTTTCTTATATGATTCTCTTTATGGTTCTGATTTTCTTATTTTTTGAGTTTTAATAAGTTTATTTATGTTGAGCTATTATATATAGGCCAACAGAAAAAGCGAGTGTGTTTAGAAAATAATACAAAATTCATATACAGAATCTTCAATTATTATCTTCAATTATTAATCTTTTCATAAGTTCTAAATGTAGCATAGTATGAAATTGTTTTTGTTTATTTCCTCAATGCCGCCTATCTGTGGGAAAAATGCAGGCAAAAACACATTTATGTGGATGGGTACTAGACCAAGGGTGACATTAATGGACCCTGAAGACATAAAAGAGGTATTTAACAAATGCAATGATTTTCCCAAACCGGATCTCAACCCTTTTTTCCGCTTACTTCTTCCTGGACTTATAAGCCTTGATGGAGACAAGTGGGCTAAGCATAGAAAGATTATCAAACCTGCCTTTCATCAAGATAAATTGAAGGTATTATTATTTTCAATTGTCATTTTTTTATGGGTAATTATTTGATATACTAACGGTATAAATTTTGGATTCCACAAGCGGGTTATGAAGTTAACATATGTCCATTTTTTTAATTAATTAAGTTTTAATTATTTCAATCTAGTCCCTAGGGAACATATGTCACCCTTCAGGACCCGGATGTATAGGACCCGCATGTATAGTCTGCTAAACTCCACTGACGAGTATTAAATAATTTTCCTTTCTTTATCAATCTTTATGCCTTAAGTTTAGCTTTTACCTAGAAAAAATTTGTAAAATTGATGGAGCAACATCAAGGTAACTTAACTTGTTCCATGAAAGGAATATATTAACCTTGATGCTGCTTGAAGAATATCATTTCTAATATGTTCACTAATTGTGAGTTATAATTTCTGAATTGTCCGGATTTGGAAATCATTTGTAGAACATGTTGTCAGCATTCTATCAGAGTTGTATTGAGATGATGAGTGAATGGGAGAAGATGGTATCTGTGGAAGGATCTAGTGAATTAGATGTGTGGCCTTATGTTGCAAATTTGACTAGAGATGCAATTTCCCGGGCAGCTTTCGGAAGCAGCTACAAAGAAGGAATACGAATTTTCCAACTACTAGAAGAGCAAGCTGATCTTGTAGTGCAAGCGATGTGGTCAATTTACATTCCAGGATGGAGGTAATTAGAATAATCAAACATTTTCATGAATTCTTTGTTTTATATATATATATATTCAGAAAAATCAAACATTGTTGAGGCTAAAAGCTAGCTAGTCATGTTTTCGTATTTGGCTGTTTGAAGGTTTTTACCAACTAAGGCAAACAAGAGGTTGAATCTGATTAACAAAGATATAAAAGACTCACTAAGAGAAATGATAAAATACAAGAGTGAATGAAAATTAAA
>AWUE01016343.1:0-120238 GCA_001974825.2 Corchorus olitorius
TACTCACATCTTTTAAATAATTCAATGTGGACAGGTAACAATGATTTTGAACGAGGTTCTCCGGTTATACCCTCCGGCGGTTCTAGTATGGCGCGCCGTTCATAAAGAAATAAAACTGGGACAATTATTATTACCCGCTGGAACAGAAGTAGGACTCCCAATAGTCTTGATTCACCATGATAAAGAACTTTGGGGAGATGATGCACATGAATTCAAACCTGAGAGATTTTCGGAAGGGGTTTCAAAAGCAACAAAGGGTCAAGTCATATTTTTCCCCTTCGCATGGGGTCCTAGAATCTGCATTGGAATGAACTTTACTCTCGTAGAAGCAAAAATGGCGCTGTCCATGATTCTAAGACAATTCTGGTTCGAGCTCTCTCCTTCGTATGCTCATTCCCCTGCCTTTGTTATGACTCTTCGTCCACAGCGTGGTGCTCAATTGATTTTACATAAACTTTAGGTGTTAAATTATCAAATTATATGTCAAATTAAATACAACTGTTTCGTAAACAAATATATATGATATATCTATCATGTAAATTGTAAGTTTGATGAAAATTAGCATTGCAATTTCTGAGAATAGAAATTGATGGTGTTGCAAAATCATCAACTTATATTCTTATGCAATGTGCTCTTTTTAATTATGATCAAATTCTAAGTGTTCTTTTATGAAGCATAAAATTCAGGATTTACTACCAAAAAGAAAATAAAATTCAGGATTTACTACCAAAAAGAAAATAAAATTCAGGATTAATTATAAGTTATTTGTGCAATGTGCAAGGAGCTAATAAGGTTGCTATATGTTATGGTAACTGGTAAGTGGTATACTAGTGTCTAGTGATAGATAAGGTTGAACATGGTGAGCTATTAATTGTAACGACAGGGCTATAATAAGTTTGGTTTTAAAAAAATTTGAATATTGTCAAGTATCTCTAGTTTTAAAATTTTCTTTATAAACCATTTTCACAACTTTAGTATATTATTAACGAAAAGACAAGTCAGTGGAGTTTGGGCCTACGATTAATGGTTGATGTTACAGTCGATGATGAAAGAACTCAAAGAAGTAGTGGTGGTTTTGGAAGAGTCGTGTACTTTTGTCTTATCCATAATGTCGAGATCCAATATCGAGGTCCGAATGGCTTGTAAGAGAGTAAACTATTAGAAGGGGTCCTCCGGAGATGTCAGAGGGACCCGCTTCGATGGTCAAATCAGTAGGGATCCTCTTTAGTATAGTGAGAGTTGGAGAGTAGCATATGTGTGAACTTGTGTTCTATCATCATATATTATGTTATGAGTTTATGAACCATATCTTGGCTATATATATACCTTGTATAAGGCTTAGACCTTAAATGGGTCTCTGTGACTAATGAGCCTGATTGAGCTTGTTTATCTGATGCTCAACACTTTCACTTTATAAGATTTGTCCAAAATTTGTCCTTTCGGTGAAATAAATCGATTAATCATTAAAGTACTCAATTGGTTCCTGAAGTGAGAGGTAATGTGCATTTCGGTCCCTCAACCCAAAATTTGAGCAATTTAGTCTCTAAACTGAAGGATTTGGAACAATTGAGTCTCTAACGTAAGTTTTCGTCCATTGCATCGTCCAATTCGCTAACATGGCAGTGATGTTAGTTTTCTAACGGTGTTGTTGACGTGGCATAGTCCACGTCAGATTTTTTATTAAAAACTTATTTTTAAAAAAAAATTGAAAAAAAAAACCTTAGAAAAAAAAAGGAAATATAATTTTTTTACAAAAGGGAAAAAAGAAGAAAATTTCAGTTTTCTTTTTCCTTTTTTATTTTTCATTCAAAAAATTGACGCTACTAGTGCCACCTCAACCAATTTGACTAACTCTCAGACGGAAACTAACATCAGTGACTCAATTCTTCCAAACCCTTCAGTTCAGGAACTAAATTACTCAAATTCTAGGTTGAGGGACCAAATTGCACATTACTTCTCACTTCAGGGACCAATTAAGTACTTTTTTTTTGCGTTGGACCAATTGGGTTCTTTTAACCAACTAGTATTTTGTCACGTGTTTCACACGTGTAATTAAAGTTTGGTGGAAACTGAATTTAAGTAAAATGGTGTGTAATATAATGTTTTTGTTGATTTTGAAAAGATTAAATTTGTCTAAATTCCTAAAAATTATTGGGAATAAACTCATTAATTTTTCGTTGGCTGAATAGCCACTTTGCCCCTGAACTTTGCAAAAATTTAAGACAGATTGTCTGCTGAATTTTAATTGTGTCACTTGCCCCCTTGAATTTGGAAAATAAGGACATGTGGGGCCCACATTATCGCTGACATGGAAAAGTCAACATAAGTTTGCCACGTCAACAAATCTCGTGGAACTTAACAGATCCATTAGTTAACCGTCAAGTCAAGGGGTAAATTGACCTGATTTTGCAAATTCAGGGGGCAAAGTGGCACAATTTAAAGTTCAGCGGGCAATCTGTCCTAAATTTGCAAATTACAGGGGGTAAAGTGACTATTCAACCATTTTTTCGTTATAAGCAAATTTTGTTAACCACACTATGAAAACTTTATTTGGCGAGTCCACTTTCCAATAAATTATATTCAATACTAATTTTTCAATACATTTCTATGTTATTTTGATAGTTGTTTTTATGCTCCAACGTAAAAATATTGATGACCTCAATTATTCCAAACCCTTTGGTTCATGGGCTAAATTTTGCTCAAATTCTAGGTTGAGGGATCAAATTGCACATCACTTCTCAATTCAGGGACCAATTGGGTACTTTAACCGATTTATTTGACACCGAAAGCACAAATTTTGGACAAATCCTATAAAGTGAAAGGATAAGACAAAGTACCGCACGACTCTTCCAAAACCACCGCTACTTCTTCATCAAACATCAACCATTAATCGTAGGCCCAAACTCCACTGACATTTCGACTAATGATACCAAACCACGACAAGAGATTACTTGATTATTAGAACAAGAATTTTCTCCATAAATCTACCCCCTCTGTCTCTTCTTTTATAAACAAACACCTCACTTTACTCTCTGACACACTTAATTTTTACTCAAACAACCATGGAGATGGAAGTTTTCATCAGAGTTTTGGTTTCTTTGCTTGTTTCTGGGGCATTGTTGATATGGGGATGGAGAATTCTAAAGTGGGTTTGGCTGAAACCAAAGAAGCTGGAAAAATGGTTGAGGCAACAGGGTGTTACAGGGAATCCTTACAGGTTTTTGTCTGGAGACATAAGAGAGAACTTCAGCATGATCAGACAGGCAAGATCCAAGCCTATGCCTCTTTCTGATGATATCGTCCCTTATGTTTCTCCTTTCCTTCATCAACATGTCAACAAGTATGGTATGTCCCAAAAATATTTAGTATTTCTTCATTTCACATATTATTCCCATCTCTCATCTTGATCTCTTTATTACTTTCACTTTGATAACCCATTTTGATTTTCAATTGTTGGGTTGGAATAATTGTTCTTTTTATGATCAAATTCTGTTTTTCTATTGGTACTTTTTTTTTATCCTAATAACTTGATAAATCATAATCCATGGCTAATAATGTGTTGCATGTTTGGTAGCAAAAAATGAATTAATTCCCTTTTGTAGCAGAGAAGGATATTTCCTACTGTATGAATTTGGAATTTCGGTTGATTATGAGCAGAATTATTGCCAAAAAATCAATGAATCTTTTACTAAGTTCTAAATGTATCATGAAATTATTTTAATGCCTATAATTTCTATGGGAAAAATGCAGGCAAGAATTCATTTATGTGGATTGGTCCTAGACCAAGGGTCACATTAATGGACCCTGAAGACATAAAAGATGTATTTAACAAATTTAATGACTTCCCCAAACCGGATATCAACCCTCTTTTAAGATTACTTATTCCTGGACTTGTAAGCCTCGAGGGAGACAAGTGGGCTAAGCATAGAAAGATTATCAACCCTGCCTTTCATCAAGATAAATTGAAGGTATAATTATCCTCAATTGTCATTTTTTTTATCAATCTTTATGCCATAAGTTTAGCTTTTACCTAGAAAAAGTACAAAAAGTAGTAAAACTGATGACAAACATCAAGGTAACCTTGTTGCATGAAAGGAATATTAACCTATGAATATGATGCTGCTTGAAGAATATTCATTTCTTATATATTTAATGTGTTGGTATATACATGAATTTGTTCAAATAGTAGTACCAATTGTCCGTTATAATTTCTTAATTGGCCCGGATTTGGAAATCATTGTAGAACATGTTGTCAGCATTCTATCATAGTGCTACTGAGATTACCAGTAAATGGGAGAAGATGGTAGCCATGGAAGGATCTAGTGAAGTAGATGTGTGGCCTTATCTTGTAAATTTGACAAGAGATGCGATTTCCCGAGCAGCTTTCGGAAGCAGCTACGAAGAAGGAAAACGAATTTTCCAGCTACTGGAAGAGCAAACTGGTCTTGCAATACAAGTGATTCGATCAGTTTACATTCCAGGAAGGAGGTAAGAAATCAGGGTGCCAAAACATTCCTGCTTTGTTTATCCACGTAATCAAGCATTGTTGAGGCTAAAAGCTAGTTAATTTTATGTATTTGTCTGTATGAAGGTTTTTACCTACTAAGACAAACAAGAGGATGAAGCTGGTTGACAAAGATATAAAAGACTCACTGAGAGAAATAATAAAGAGAAGAGTGAATGAAATTAAAGGTGGTAAAGATTGTAATGGTGACTTATTAGGCATTCTGGTAGAATCCAACAATAGAGAAGAACAGGGTATGGGAATGAGTATTGAAGATGTGGTGGAGGAATGCAAGCTATTCTACTTTGCTGGTCAAGAGACAACTTCAGTTTTGCTTGTTTGGACAATGATTTTGTTGGCAAGGTATCCAGATTGGCAAACTAAAGCAAGACAAGAGGTTTTCCAAGTCTTTGGTGACAATAAACCTGATTTTGATGGCTTGAATCGTCTGAAAATTGTAAGTCCTTTCCTTGCTCTCCTTGTTTCATTAGAAAAGTCATTTAATACCTCATGTTCAATATTTTGGGTGATGAATTCTTCATGTAATTTGAAAAATGATAATGATTTTATTGATTTACAATATATTAATAAGTAGTGGGATTGAGAGAGTACTAATTGATCGAATTGGAGTCATTAGCTAGCGGCCTAGCTGCTGTAATTTACTTTACATTGTTACTCACATCTTTTTAATAATTCAATATTGCCACAGGTAGCAATGATTTTAAACGAGGTTCTCAGGTTGTACCCTCCGGTGGTTGCACTAGGGCGCGGCATTAAAAAAGAAACAAAACTCGGAAAATTATTGTTACGAGCTGGAACAGAAGTAACACTGCCAATACTAATGATTCACCATGATAAACAACTTTGGGGAGATGATGCACATGAATTCAAACCTGAAAGATTTTCGGAAGGGGTTTCCAAAGCAACAAAGGGTCAAGTCATATTTTTCCCCTTCGCATGGGGTCCAAGAATCTGCATTGGTATGAACTTTGCTCTCATAGAAGCAAAAATGGTGTTTGCAATGATTCTAAGACGATTCTGGTTCGAGCTTTCGCCTTCTTATGCTCATTCCCCTGCCAGTATTATGACTCTTCGTCCACAGCATGGTGCTCAATTGATTTTGCATAAACTTTAAATATAGTAACTGTTTTGTAAACTAATCCATATGGTATCTATCATGTAAATTGGTAGTGTGATGAAAACTAGCATTGCTTTTCGAGAATAAATATTGATGGAGTTGCAAAATCATCAACTTAGATGTTAATATATATCTATGTATTAGTTTAATGAAAATCTATAACTCCTCTCTCGGATGATTATGAGAATCTTGTAAAAATTGCTTTCAAGGTACCTTGGTGGAAGCCTCCTGCAGGAAAACTATGGTTTTACTACTTTACACCTTAAATAAAATTTTCCCATGTCTAATTACAAAAAATCCAACTCCCTCATACGTACCGGTTTAATTAAATAATAATAATAATAATAATAATAATAAAATTCCCCAAATTATGTTTCTTGAAGGAGTTTTGCTACACAGCCCGAAAAATTGATCTGAAATTTGGTACTCATGACGTGTTCTTACACGGTTGGTCTAGAAGACTTGTCTCACCACTACTTAGGTGGAGTTTTGCTACATAATATGTGATGACTAGTCATGACACGTCATGAGAGACAAAATTAGGGTCAATTTTTCGGGCCATGTGGAATTTCCCTTCTTAAAAATCTTATAATTCACTAGTAAGTTTTTTTTTTTTTTTAAGTTACTACTAGTATAATTACTGTCCGTCTGTCCCCCTTTAACTGGCCATAATTTTTTGGGCCTGCACATACCACTTTAATATTCGTCCACCATGGCCGAATGTCTGGCTTTAAAAGCCCAATGATCCATTGTTTAGTTTGGTCTTCTAGGCTATTTTTTTTTCTCAGAAAAATTACTTAAAAAGGAAACAAACATAAAATTAAGAAGAAAAAAGTTTGAACTGTGTAACATCATCAACTTCTGGCCAAAATAAGAACTGTAACATAAACAGTTCAAAGAAAAATTAAGATATTTTTCAATAATTCAATACTAAAAGACTTTGAACACGTTTTTTTCGCCTATATGATATAGTATCTACCTACCCTCTATGTCTCATCATTCATAAACACCATCACTTTACTCTCTAGTCTACACACTTAATTTCTTACTCAAACAATCAAGAAGATGGAAGTTTTCATCAGAGTTATGGTTTCTTTGGTTGTTTGTGGGGCATTGTTGATTTGGGGATGGAGAATTGTAAACTGGGTTTGGCTGAAACCAAAGAGGCTGGAAAAATGGTTGAGGCAACAGGGTCTTGCAGGGAATTCTTACAGGTTTTTGTCTGGAGACTTGAAAGAGAACTCAAGTATGACCAGACAGGCTAGATCCAAGCCTATGCCTCTTTCTGATGATAATATTGTGCCTTATGTTTCTCCTTTCCTTCATCAAACTGTCAACAAGTATGGTATGTCCAATTCCAAATACTATATATTATGCTGTTTATTTCTTTGATTTTCCAATTTTCATCTTGATCTCTCTATTACTTTCAGTTTGATATAACCCATTTTGATTTTTAATTGTTGGGGTTGGAATAAGTGTTCTAATTTTATGATCAAATTCTAAGATTTCTCTAGTGGAATTTTTATACTAATAGCATGATATATCATTCTCCATGGTTGGTGTTGCATTTATTTGGAATATTTGTCAGTAAAAAATGAATTAATTCTTTATAGAGTATTTTTTTTTATTATTATTTGTTGCAGAGACAGAGTAGGGTATAGTTCCTACTTTATGAATTTGGAATTTCGGTTGACTATGAGCAGAATTATTGTCAACAAGATCTTTGTCTATATCTGAAATAAATACTAGGAGTAGTTGGAAATTGAAAGGAATTTTTTTAAGACTCTCTTAACTCAGTTGACTTCAAACACTCTTTGGGCTGGCTGGGCTGGACCATTATTTAGCAAAGTAGAAGATTTCCATTTGTGCCTCATCCATCAAAAAATAACACGTGTATTTTTTTAGTTTCTAGTGTTATTTCTTGTTTGCCTAGGTAAATTAAATTTTATAGGATATTACTAAATACCGTCCCCTTCTACTAGTCACCGCCCCCCCCCCCCCTTGAACTATTTTGCCATTTACTTTATTTTCCTTCAAATTTCAAAATTTTCAATTCTCTCGAATTTTCTTAATCTTCAAACTTTCAAACCTCAATTATTCAAGTAAAACAACATCAAAACTCATGGAGAAGCAACATCTAGGATAGGTAAAAAATTTTTGAATTGAAAGTATGTTATTAACAAAAAAAACCTGAAATCAGGCTTAATCGCGCGCGGCTTGAGACCAAGCCGCGGCTCGGTCGCGCACGGCTCACAACCCGCTCGCAACCAGTCATGTCGCATATTTTTTTTACTTTTTTATAAATTAATAATTAGTTATTATTTTTAAAAATTAGTTATTATTATTTTATATGATTATTTCGGTCCCAATTTTTTAAAAAAGTAATTGAAAAGCTGATTGAAAGTTTATTTTTTTTACTATTATTTTATATGATTATTTTGACTTTTTTTTTTTTGCCTTTTTAAAAAAACCTTTGTCCATGAGTTTTGATGTTATTTTACTTAAATGATTGAGGTTTGAAACTTTGAACGTTGAGAGAATTGAAAAGTTTAAAGTTTGAAGGAAAATAAAGCAAAGGGTAAAATAGTCCAAAGGGGGGCGGTGGCTAGTAAACGGGGGCGGTATTTAGTACTCCAGATTTTATATTTTCATTCTAAAACCCTATGGGGAATGTATTAAAATTTAAGATTAACCCTTATATATAATTATTTGTTGTTGATTTGGAGTGTTTAATTGGTATTTTTATTATTTGTTAAAACTTGAAAACAAATAAGGTATAATACCAGGGACACGTGACATGATTTGGTGGATGGGGCACAAATTGGGGAGGTGATTTCCATCATATATGCCAACAGAATAATTTCATGATATATAGAATCCTCAATTAATGTAGTAAATCTTTTCATAAGTTGTTATTAATGTAGCAAGAAATTATTCTGTTTACTTGCCTAATTTGCCTGCAATTTTTTGTGGCAAAAATGTAGGTAAGAATTCATTTATGTGGCTTGGTCCTAGACCAAGGGTAATATTAATGGAGCCTGAAGAAATCAAAGAGGTATTTAACAAGTTCAATGACTTTCAGAAACCATATTACAGCCCTGTTATAAGATTACTTATCCCTGGACTTGCATGCCTCGAGGGAGACAAGTGGGCTATGCATAGAAAGATTATTAACCCTGCTTTTCATCAAGATAAATTGAAGGTATTATTAATTAATTTTTGTACTTGTCATTTCTAGATCAATCTTTATCCCATATAAGTTTGGTTAATTATTTGATACACCAGCGATGTGAATTTTGAACTCCACAAGCAGGTTGTAGAGTTAACACATGTCTATTTTCTGAATTAATTAAATTTTAAATATTTCAATCTAGTCCTTAGGGGACACATCTCACCCTTTAAGATCCGCTTGTGCAATTTGCTAAACTCCACTGACGGTGTATTATATATATAAACCCTATAAGTTTTGGTTTTACCTATAATTAAAAAGTTGTAAAATTGATGGAGAAAAATCAAGGTAACTTGTTTCATGAAAGGGATATATAGTAACCTATATATATGACATCCAACACCATTATAGAAATAGTAGTACCAATTTGTGCGTTATAATTTCTTAATAATTGGCACCAATTTGGAAATTATGCATTGTAGAACATGTTGTCAGCATTCTATCAGAGTTGTATTGAGATTATCAGTAAATGGGAGAAAATGGTATTGGAGGAAGGATCTAGTGAAGTAGATGTGTGGCCTTATCTTGCAAATTTGACGAGAGATGGGATTTCCCGAGCAGCTTTCGGAAGCTCCTACGAAGAAGGAACACGAATTTTCCAACTACTAGAAGAGCAAGTTGGTCTTACAATGGGAATGCTAGTGTCAGGTCACATTCCAGGATGGAGGTAAAAAACTAGCTAGGGTGCCAAACATTTTATTCATTGCATTGTTTATCACAAAATCAAGCATTAATTATTGAGGCTAAAAGCTAAGTATATATTCTTATGTTTGTATTTGTCTGTATGAAGGTTTTTACCAACTAAGGCAAACAAGAGGTTGAATCTGATTAACAAAGACATAAAAGACTCACTGAGAGAAATGATAAAGAGAAGAATGAATGAAATTGAAGGCGGTGAAATCAGTAATGGTGACTTACTAGGCATTATGGTAGAATCCAACAATAGAGAAGAACATGGTATGGGAATGAGTATTGAAGATGTGGTGGAGGAATGCAAGCTATTCTACTTTGCTGGTCAAGAGACAACTTCAGCTTTGCTTGTTTGGACAATGATTTTGTTGGCAAGGTTTCCTGATTGGCAAACTAAAGCAAGACAAGAGGTTTTGCAAGTCTTTGGTGACAATAAACCTGATTTTGATGGCCTGAATTATCGTCTTAAAATTGTAAGTCCTTCCAATTTGCTCCTCGTTTCATTTCGAAATATCCATAATTAGAAAAGTTACAAGCAAAGTTGAAAGCAACATCAGCACCCAATTTTGACTAGGATCGATCACTAGGAACTAGCAAACTAGCTCATACATATATATTCAATATTAATTTTGGGTAATGCATGAATGAATTGTTCATGATGTAAAGTTAATTAGCTTAATATTTTGGGAAATGAAAATGATATTCATTTTTCAATGCCGACACAGGTAACAATGATTTTGAACGAGGTTCTGAGGTTGTACCCTCCGGTGGTTACACTAGGGCGCTCCGTTCATAAAGATACGAAACTGGGAAAATTGTTGTTACCAGCTGGAACAGAAGTAACATTGCCAATTCTCCAGATTCACCATGATAAACAACTTTGGGGAGATGATGCACATGAATTCAAACCTGAAAGATTTTCGGAAGGGGTTTCCAAAGCAACAAAGGGTCAAACCATATTTTTCCCCTTTGGATGGGGTCCTAGAATCTGCATTGGGATCAACTTTGCTCTCATTGAAGCAAAAATGGCGCTTTCCTTGATTCTAAGACGATTCTCCTTCCAACTCTCGCCTTCTTATGCTCATTCCCCTTCCACTACTGCCACTCTTCGTCCCCAGCATGGCGCTCAATTGATTTTACATAAACTTTAGGTCTTCAATTATCATTGCAAAATCATTTATGTAACATATCTATCTATGTGTTAGTTTGATGAAAATCTACAACTCCTCTCGGATGATTAATTATGAGAATCTTGTAATAATCAAAGGTACCATGTTTTACGCAGTTGCCCCTTTGGGGAGACTCATCCACCTGGTACGACGCGGGTCAGATCCGGATTAGTCAGAGCTAAAACCTTGGATACCGAATGGGATAAAAAAAATATCATTTATAAGTCGTATCTCTTAAACGTGTTTTAAAAAAAGTTACTTTTAACCAAAAAAAAAGTTACTAGTATAATTACTGTCTCCCTTTTACTGGCCCAAACATTGTTGGGCCTGCACATACCACTTTAATATTCGTTCACCACGAGCCCAATGACCCACTATTTATGTTTGTTTCCTTTTTAATTTCTGAGGAAAAAAAAAACCCAGAAGACCAAAAAAAAAAAAGGAAAAACAAAAATTTGTACATGTTATAGTCACACACGCCTCTTCCCAACGACCACTAGCTTCTTTATCAACTGTAACATCAACAATTAATCTCAGCTCATTCCTCCCTCATACACGTTAAAAGATTTTTCAATAATACAACAAAAGTTTGAACAAGTTTTTTTCTCCACAATATCTACCTAGCTCTATATGTCTCATCATTCATAAACTGATAAACACCTCATCTAAATTACACTGTGGACACAAACTTTTCTTGGCCAAACAACCATGGAGATGGAAGTTGCCCTGCTTGTAATCAGAGTTTTGGTTTCTTTGGTTGTTTCTGGGACATTGTTGATATGGGGATGGAGAATTCTAAACTGGGTTTGGCTGGAACCAAAGAGGTTGGAAAAATGGTTGAGACAACAGGGTCTTGCCGGGAATTCTTACAGGTTTTTATATGGAGACATGAAAGAGAACTTCAGTATGGTTAGACAGACAAGATCCAAGCCCATGCCTCTTTCTGATGATATTGTGCCTTATGCCACTCCTTTTCTTCATCAAGCTGTCAAAAACTATGGTATGTCCATATATTTAATTTATCAAAGTATATATATCGTTCATATTCTAATTCTCTATGTGAAGTTCATATATAGTATGAAAATTGTTCTGTTTAATTGCAGGGAAGAATTCATTTGTATGGATTGGTCCAAGACCAAGGGTGACAATAATGGAACCTGAAGAAGTAAAAGAGGTATTGACCAAATTCAATGACTTTCAGAAGCCTCGTACCAACCCTCTTATAAGCTTACTGGTTGCTGGACTTGTAAGCCTCGAGGGAGACAAGTGGGCTAAGCATAGAAAGATTTTAAACCATGCATTTCTTCAAGATAAATTGAAGGTATATATATGTTTAGTACATTTTTAGTAATTTTGACTTGTTTAATCAATTTTTAAGCCTAATTGGCCTGATTAATTTGAGAATCATTTGTAGAACATGTTGCCAGCATTCTATCAAAGTTGTATCGACATGATCAATAAATGGGATAAGATGGTATCCATGGAAGGAGGTAGTGAATTAGATGTGTGGCCTCATGTTGTAAATTTGAGCCAAGATGTGATTTCCCGAGCAGCTTTCGGAAGCAGCTATGAAGAAGGAATGCGAATTTTCCAACTACTAGAAGAGCAGATTGGTCTTACAGGGAAAGTGGTACAATCAGTTTACATTCCAGGATGGAGGTAAATTAAATCAGGGTTTACCCAACCATAATTTACTTGTTTGTTTATCCATAAACTCAAGCATTAGTCCCCAAAGGAACACCCCAGTGGTTAAAGCTTGGGACTTCTTGTGGGAGGTCCCGGGTTTGAATCCTGGGATGGGCAGGATGGGATTATGGGAAATTAGAGCTACCTACCTCATATTGTATTATTGTGTAGTCCATTTTAATATCATTTTCATGAGCGGCAAAAGAATAAGGATTCTTGTGTTTATGATCAGGTTCTTGCCAACTCAGACAAATAGGAAGATGAAGGCGATTGACAAAGATATGAAGGACTCACTTAGAGAAATGATAAAGAAAAGAGAGAAGGAAATCAAAGGCGGTGAAGTCAGTAACGATGACTTGTTAGGCATTCTGGTAGATTCTAATATTAGAGAAATTCAAAAACATGGAGATCACAAGAACATGGGAATGAGCATTGAAGAAGTAATGGAGGAATGCAAGCTATTCTACCTTGCTGGCCAAGAAACAACTTCAGTTTTGCTGGTTTGGACAATGATTCTGTTGGCAAGGTACCCAGATTGGCAAACTAAAGCAAGAGAAGAAGTTTTCCAAGTTTTTGGTGACAAAAAACTTGATGATTTTGATGGCTTGAATCGTCTGAAAATTGTAAGTCATTTCATTTCCTTCCATCCTTTGTCCTAAGTATCCTCTCATATCAGCACCTAATTATAAGGTAAAGTAGTTGATTCATTTCATTTTCAATGCCGACAGGTTACAATGATTTTGTACGAGGTTCTTAGATTGTATCCTCCGGTGGTTGCACTAGGGCGAGCCGTTCCAAAAGAAACAAAACTGGGGAAACTTTTGTTACGAGCTGGAACAGAAATAACACTGCCAATTCTCCAGATTCACCATGATCAAGAACTCTGGGGAGATGATGCACATGAATTTAAACCCGAGAGGTTTTCGGAAGGGGTTTCAAAAGCAACAAAGGGTCAAGTCATATTCTTCCCTTTCGCTTGGGGTCCTAGAATCTGCATTGGGCAGAATTTTGCTCTCATCGAAGCAAAAATGGCGGTTGCAATGATTTTAAAGCAATTTTGGTTCGATCTATCGCCTTCTTACACTCATTCCCCTTTCACTACTATTACTCTTCGTCCGCAACACGGTGCTCCATTGATTTTCCATAAACTTTAGGTGTAATTCTTCATCAAATTATATGTCCAAATTTGTAAACAGAATCCATGTGCTTTTCATCAAAATGTAAGCAATTTGATGTTTACATTTTAAGTGTTAGAAATTTATGAAAATCTAGCACATCTGAATTGGGACTCTACAATAGCACTTCAAATGTTCGATTAAATGCCTGGCTTAAAATGACCAATTGTTCAGTTTGGTCTTAAAAATGCTCAGCAGTCAGCAATAGACCTGTTCATGGCTGGGCCGGGTTTGGGCCGGACCGAGCCTTGAGATTAAGGTCATTAGTGTTGCCCAAGCCCGGCCCATTTATAAAACGGGCCTCAAATTTTTATCCAAACCCGATCCATTTATCAAATACTTAGACCAAGGCCTGTCCAAAAACCCATTTAATATTTTTTTATAATTATTTTAAAAATTAAATTATATTAATTAATTATATAAATGTAATTATAAATATAAAATATGATATATACTACCTATAATATACTATTCTCATTGATAATAAGATTTTCTATATATATTATTCATTTTTTTCTTATTTAACATATGGTGTACGTATAAAGTATATTTAATATATATTATATATCAACAAATAAAAATAAAAACAAATATATTTCCTTAATCAGGCCGGGCCCGGGCCGGGCTTGGGCTTTTGCTCTCATACCCAAGCCCGGCCCATTTAATAAACGGCCTTGATATTTTTGTCCAAGCCCATCCAACGGGCTTAAAATTCTTGTCCAAGCCCTTTAAAATATCGGGCGGGCTTACGGGCTTGGGCAGGTAGCCCGGCCCTTGAACAGCTCTAGTCAGCAACCACCTTGTTCTTTTTCTTTACCCTTTCTCATTTTTCCCCATTGTTGTTTTACTTATCCTGAGAAATGTTATAATCAAATTTCCTAATCTTTTCAAATCTTATACTCATTCGTATCATACAAAATACTATACTACCAATAGAACGCTATCTGAAAAAACAGGGCAAAATTTTAAACCATACAGATCATAATAGAAAAGGGGAAGAAATAATAGTAGAAATTTAGGGCAGTTTCCCTGAATTTGAACATGAAATCAAATAAACATGCAAAATCCTTGAGGCTGCCCCAGAAAAATACTAACTTTAGGCCGGGTGAAATTGAGCTCTCACATTTTTTAATAAGCAAGAACTCATTTGGAACGGCCATAATCAATTAAAAACAAAAATCTTAATTTCAAAGACAAAAAGGAGAAAGGAGAAATTTGTAGAATGTATAATACCTTTCTTTAAAATTGCAATACTTGCAGAAATTGAATTAAGAAGAAAGGAATTAGTTTTGTTATATGCCCGCAACGGAACAAGAGCGGCACCGCCGTTGAAAGCTTCGCCCTGTTCTCTCAAAGGCACTTGAAAACCCTAAACCCAGCTTCTTTGTTATTTATAGTGAGATCATTATGGTCCATTGCCCATTTTACCCCTCAACAAAATCTGATACTATCACTTTCTTTAAGGTCAAATTTATCATCAAGGCTTCTGACTTTTCATTACTATCAATTAAGCCCTTGGCTATTTGTTCCTACCCATTTTAACCCTCAGGTTTACAAAAATTGCTCAAGTAAATAGCTTAAGTGTGCACATGTGCAATGCTTTTATGTATAAACTATCATCTAGGCTTATTTAATCCCATCCGTCATCCTACCTCGTAACACATATACTAAATATCGCAACTATTGGAGGAAACCTGATCATGTGATGAAGGTCAATATATTCAACTAACAATAATACAATATATCAAAGAGTAGTGTTCCAAAACATATATAACCTCACTTCAAAAATGAAAGTAGCATCAAGCTTAGAAATCATTTACTAATCATCAAGGGACTGTAAGCAGTACATAACAAGGCAGATTCTCGAGGTTCTCTTCGTAGCAGAGTCATTCTAATCAATGGCAGTTTATGAATGGCCAAGACAACTAGTTAACAAACTCGATCAATTTTCATTTCTACACTAGCAGACATGGTGTTACTATATGGACTTCAAAGACTAAACAGAATTTACATCCAGTCATTGATTTCTCTTGGGAGTAGATAGTCGATCTTTTGACCATTCTTCTAAAGCTTTGTGGTGGAGAGAATTCATTTTAATATAAGGTCGCCTTTCTCGTATGTACTTTTCAGCACTTTTCCAGTCATCCACAATGCCTAAAGCCACCAGCAATGCACACATCACTGCAACACTTCTCCCATGACCTAGAAGAAGGATAAATAATTAAACACATTGGTAACAATTTTCCCTTTATAAGCATCAAAAGACTTATCAACGTGATAATGGAATGCCAACCATATGAATAAAAAACCCTGCTGACCATCCAAAAATCCTGCAAATAATTTACTTAGTAAAGTTGTAAAATATCAAGTGCCAATGTTTAAATGATAAATAGTCAAATTTTGCTTCCTTGTATTAGCTACAAGTGGAATTAGGATTAATCCTATACATCTTTTTAAATTTGGCAAGGTTGATATAATTGTTCCTTTTCTTTTTTCCTCTCTTGCTCAATCTCTGCTGTCCTTGGCCAGTCTTTGTCTATATTCACAGAATAAGAGACAATGCCCTTGAGATTTATCCTAACATCCCTCTCGACCCCTCCCCTTTTTACTTTTTCTGTGGTTATAATCTAACAAGATTGCTGGTGCTAGCTAGCTACTATAGTCCTCCCAAGAAATTATTGAGGGTCATGCTGGCTAGATCTAGGCTACCCAAAACATAACTTGGATTTGGAAACCAAGGCCATTGCCAACTTCAACAGCCTAATACTAGTGACAGTTGTTTAATGAACTGCCAGTTAAAATGGAGGTGGGAACCAAGGCCATTCCCAACCTCAACAGCCTAATATTAACAAGTAACAATAAGTGCTGCCACTTGACTAGATATGTCTAGGCTAGCTCAGAGCAAATATAGCACCCAACATTTTCTTTTCTCTGTTACATTTTCCTTGTTTTCTCAAAAACTCCATATCTGAAAACTACCATGAACCCTAAGCACCAAACCGTCTTGTATAATCGTTCTCAGTACTTGTAAAGAAGTCCATGTCTTCAAATTAGACTCGAGAATAGCAAATTTGGAACCTTAATAGTGTAGTAGGGTGACTGAAAACTCAATGTTTCAAATTGTAAACTTGATTTTTTAATAAAATTCAATGAACCAACCAGTATGGAAAAACATGATAGGTAGAAAGAACCGACCACTAAACAGTATCTTAACACAGACACAGACAGATACTAATTTCTGACAGTATGTTTTTATTAGTATTTCATTTCTAAACAGTTCACATTTAGTAGTAGTCATTTGTTACAAAGCAGATAATCATATCTATAAAACATCATATTAATGACACATTTAAAATGATGCTGTTAACAGGACATTGTTGATCAAATGGCATCCAAACTCCAAAGTACTCATCTTGCTCTTCTGTATGACATCAAGAATTAAACAACGAGGCAACTATCCAAGCAAGTTAGAGACTGCAACATTCTTCCTTGTATTCAGGTAACTAAAGAGAATTTCGTTTCAAGGTAAAAGCTTTGGTTTTTACTAATGTGACTACCTAATCAACTCACTTAGAATCAAGATAAATACATAATGCAGGCTGATAATTCAGAAAGATGCCATATTTAAGTTAGTAACCTGAGACAAGAATCATATTACTTACTACTAAGCAAGAATTAGAGATGAAAAAGGAAAAAAAAAAAAAAAAAGATACATACCATAGGCACAGTGGATGAAAACTGGCTGATTCTGAGCTCTTTTTCGACAAGCCCATTTCACAGCTGATTCAATATGCTCTGGCTGAGGAGACCTGGTGTCCCAAGTGGGAACGCATAAATAGGAGTGCCCTTTCAACTCCATTACTCTCGGAAACTCCGCGGTGCAATCGATAATAGCAGGGTTATTTGGCGGCAATAAGGAAAGTGAAGAAGGCCAGCCACCAACATATAAACCCTCACAAATTTCAGAGTACGGCTCTTCGCCACTGAAAAATCTTCTCAACATGGAGAAAGCTCGAGCAAAGCACAAATATGGGAAAAACATGATGTTGGACCAAATTGGAAAAGTCCCATCTCGATTTTTACCCAAAAGCATCGGAAGATCGATTGATGGGTGAGCAGCTATTGAGACAAGGAAAGAGATCAACGATGCATACAACAATGGTATCGCCAAACCCATGAAACCCAATCTCCTGAAGAATGTGAATAATAAGAACCATGCTGTTGCTTTGAATGCTATCAAGATTGATATCCCCAAACCCATCTTTGATTTCACAATTATAGAACAGAAAGACAAGAAATTTCCAAAAATCAGAAGAATCGGAAGAGCTTTGATATATATTTTGGCTACAAAGTTCCTCGTATTATTGGGCTATGAAGAACTGAACCCAAAGCAAGCTGACAAATTGGTCAATCTTGAGTGATAAAAAGAAAAAATCGAAGTGGGTCTACGGTCTACGGAGCCAACCGGGATGTCCTATGTAGTAGTAGTATTTTTGGTCCATGTACTAAAATCAATTTAACTTTATTTTTCTTAAACTCGATTAATCCAAAATCAAGCTGTTTAAGCTCTCCAATTGCCTATTTTACAGGACTTTAAAGGAGATCGAGTTGTTACTAGCATTAAGAAAAATCCATCAAGCTCAAGCCTTTTAAAAAAAACTAAACATCCATCAATTTGACCAAAATATTAATCCATCAATTTTAAGATAATGTACATATTCAAGGTATGGAACAGCCTGAATTAACACATGAGCTCTAAATGGTCCTTATAAGCAATCAATACATGAATCAGAAATTATAAATAAAATTCCTAGATTTACAAAACTCAATTGGGTCAACAGTGTACAGTTTCTCATTTGGTTTTAAACTATATCTTCACAAAGACAAACAACTCAACTCCGAACCTCCAAAGACAGACAGGATCCATCTTCAACCATGGGAACTTGAGCATGGCAAGCAACACAACCATCCTAATCAGTTTGCTTTGCCCTTCTTCACCCTTTCCTTTCTAATTTTTTCCTCTTTATTCTTGCTTTCTCTTCTTTCTTTTCTTCCTCTGCCTCATGCGTATGAAGAATTTAGTTTACAGCCTGATGTAAGTTCACAAAATATTGATCCCAAAAAAAAGGAAAGGAAAATATTCATAAGTGCCTGACTGATGTAAGTTGGCTAAATTATGACCCCAAAAAGAATAAACAAGAGCTGAAATACTCCCAGCAACTAATTATCATCATAAGCAGCGATCAGCAACATCATTTAAAGCCAGAAATAGAAAAGAAGAGAGCATTTTTATTGATAAATTGGACTAGACTAGAAGTTTTCTCTTTATGCATTTGCCACTCAGAAGATCAGCACAAGGCAATATATATATCTTAAATAGCAAATTATATACCTTGAATATATACACTCATTGGTCCAATGATCCAAAACCGTGAGGTGGCCATACCTGACAAACAAACAGGAGGTTAGAAAAATGCTTCAAGTAATTTGCCAAAATTTGCCATTGATAGAAAAGTAGAAAACACATAACATAAGAATTTATTAAAAGACTTGGTGAATTTAGCCACCATTTGAGCAATCCGTTTTAACTGATAACATGTCAAATACGCCAATAATCATGTCCATGTTCATGAATGATGAAAGTTTATCTAACATATATTTAATGTATTGAATACATAAATTTCTTAATCTCTTAATGTGCAAAGATTATCAATGAATGCTTACCATCAATTTGGAAAACTTTTTAAGCCAAAGGCCTAAAATTACTTAATCAGTTAATCCCAAATATTTGGTACTTTGGAGACAAGTCGTGTACTTGTCTTCCAACTTCTAAACATAGAGTCATAGACAAAGCTTAACCACAAATTTTCAAATCAAAGCCAATGAAACAGACTGTTTTTAGAAGCATGCATCTCAAATAGGATAACAATCCATAATAGTTCATTTAAGCTATTTAGAGTCTCAACTGTCAACTCTCAAGTTCTCAACCACAAAATCATTTAAAACGGGCTAAGATCACAAATAATACAGGTAAAACCAATTAGAACTACAATGAAATGAATCAATTAATCAAACTAAGGCAAGAGGGATATAAAATGCCAAACATTAAAGATTTATAGGTTTAACATGTATATATTATGGACTATCAATTCCAAGCTAATGCAGTTCAATATTTTTTTTTTTGAGAGGCAATTAGAATAAGATTACTTACCCTTAGAAACACTTTCCCTGTAATAAGGCCATAAGGAACCGGTCCATAATGCCGTGAATCAGTAGAAGCATACATATTATCCCCTTGAATCCAAACATGTCCCTTTGGAACCTAACCATTAAAATCAAAAGTTAAAAAAAAAAAAAAAAAAAAAATCATTCAAGAATCTGATCATATACTATATGTTTCTACAAAGTAGAAATCTTTCTAGTTTTTTTGCTTTCAACAGACAAAAGTAACAACTGAACCAACCCAAGGTGCTTTCAGTTGCTACATTTGAATTTGTTTTTATAAATTTGCTAAAACGAGAAACGTCATCAACTTAAACTACAAAATCCAACAATAAATAAAGAAAACAACTGGCTTTCCAGAATAAGGCAGACCCAATTAAAATGAGGAGGATACCACGACAGAACGGGAAGCGTAGCTTCGAGAGGGGTCCGGCAAGAAGGTAACTTTATCACCTTCCATGGCTACAATGCGCTTAGTCAAGGTCTTCCTAGGATCGAGCGGCGACCGAACCACGACCACGTCACCAGAACCCACTTTTCCAATCCGATGAGACAAGTGTTCGGCAAGTACGATGTCGCCGGTTAGGTTTAACGTTGGGAGCATGCTAGGACCCATCACCTGCACACATTCAATTAATCCCTCCGAAAACGTAATTAAAGCAAAAACGGAAGGGGTGTTTGATAAAGTTACCGACATGCATAGAGGAGACGACGCAGGAGCCGGTGACGTGGACCAAGCATATAAATTTAACGACGCTGGAGGCTCGAGATATGGCTTCTTTCGCTATGCTTCTCCATTGCATCTTTTTTTTTTCTTCCTCTTTTTTTAGTTTCGAAATTTTTCTTCTTCTTTTTTTGGTTTCGAAAACTGAGAAGTGAGAAGTTGGAAGTTCGAATCGACAGCCTCGCCGCTGTCGGCGCCCGGCGGTGCTTTTATATTATAGTTTTGATAAATTCTGTTCTTGGGCCTCAAAAGTTATTTAGTAAATTTAGGATAAAGTCCCTATTAAAATTTTAATTACACTTCTGACCCAAGAATTTGGCTTTTTTGACAATTTAGCATTTGAAACTAAAATTACAGTATAATAATTAGTACATAATAATCTGGAAATGAAAAATTATTATTGATTAATTGAACACAAAAACTTTATTGTGCAACAACATATGTAATTGAGAATTATTTCTCTCTACAATAATCTATATAAATTGAATAAATTGATATTAGGAGCTCTAGTCAAAGCTCAAATGCTTAGTACCTTGTATATGAATATACAGCCAGTCACAAGGAACCTGGATTCAGCTGGACTAACCAACTATTGTGCTAAGAAAAAGATTTTCTATATGAGTAAGAGGCTTCAACTTCAAGCATTCTCTGTTTATGCTTTTGGGTATATTTAAGAATAATGGTCCACCATTTCAAGGACTTTGCTTGTACTGTGAAAATGTTGTCTAACTAATCGATCCTTTCAAGATTAAACATTACCATGTCTTCGAGAGCTAACCGAAACATGCTTTGAGGGAGACATTGTAGACTCTTGATTGCTAGATCAGCTTTCTCTTTCGCTAATTCTTGCGCTCTTTCAATTCCGCCACATTTCTTAACCAGTTCAATTGCTTCATCAAGGGAACCGGTCTCACAGAACTCTGATTCAATTATTTCTCGAAGTTTTGGCTCGTTTTCTAGAGCAAATATTACTGGCGCTGTCAGGTTGCCTTTCGCTAGGTCACTACCTGCTGGCTTCCCCAGCTGCTCTGCTGATTGTGTGAAATCCAATATGTCATCAACAACTTGGAATGATAGACCAAGATTCTTGCCGAATTCATACATTTGCTCAGTGACAGTCTGATCAACCCCACTGAAAATTGCAGCTCCTTTGGTACTAGCCGCAATCAAAGAAGCCGTTTTGAAATAACTCTTTAGCAAATACTCCTCAAGTTCAAGGTCACAGTCAAACAAACTAGATGCCTGCTTAATCTCACCACTAGCAAAATCCTTAATAACCTGCATTTATGAATACAAACCCTAAATTAAAATTTCTGAATCAAATACAATATACTTTTATGACATTCAAAAGAGGTGATAAACATTTGGCATAGGTAGTTACCTGGCTGATGAGTTTAATGACTTCAATGTTTTCAAGATTTGCAAGGTACCATGAAGACTGAGCAAACATGAAGTCCCCAGCCAGTACTGCTACTCTCGTGCCATATAGTTGGTGAACAGTTTCTTTCCCTGCAGTTCAGTTAGTAGCAGTCCCAAATTAGGAGTCTCCCAAGTGATGAAAAACTAGAAGAATGGATACTGAAGAAATTCAAGTTCTTTCATGAGCAGTAAGACCTACAAGCCAGACTTTCTAGAACCATCATTGCTCTTCACCTCTATCAGTATTACTAAAAGTATTTTATAAGTTAAAAGCCAGTCCCAAATGTAATCCAAAATAGTAGATGCACTAGTCCTCTCCCTAACATGCATTGACAAGAATACTGGCCAGAGTTTTGACACTTGATCACTGCCACAACCACCAAACAAATTAGCTATCCATCTATGGGCTACGATGTACAAGGATGCCCCACAGCTTCCTTGTATTTCTGTTCTAGAAGCTAGACATTCTTTGATAAAAGAGATGATCCAACAGGGTTTAATAACTTGAATACAAGGCCTGCACTCTGAACCTTCGACTTTGATATAGAGTTAGCTTAAAGTACTTTCCACACCAAGATGATCCATTGACTCAAATGGCCATTGCGGTGATTATTCCCCTTTATGTAAAGAATCTAATCTATAGTATTGATCATTTACAGTGAAGACAAATGACTGCAGAACTACAGAAGAAAACAAGATTTGTTATTTAAATTGAGTAGAAGAACTAATTACTCTTCAGTTCGTCTATTTAACTTGGGAGATAAGAATAGAAGAATAAAACATTGCACACATGATAATAATAATGTAGAGACCAACCTCTTCGCATGTCACTTTCATCTAATACATCATCATGTATCAAGCTTGCAGTATGGATCATCTCAATGATCTCAGCTAAACGTCGATGCTTTGTGGTAAGGTCCCTGAATAAATGCAATGCAGAACAAGTTTTAGCCTATCACTATAATTAAATGTGTTGAGTATCTATTGGAAAGAGGTCTGAACATTACTTCAACCCAGCTAACTCTGCTGTAGCTCTTGAAACTAGGAACACCAACGCTGGTCTCATTCTCTTACCACCAGCACCAAAGATCTGCTCAGCTGCAGACATCAGAACAGGGTTCTCTGCACCAACAATCTAGCAGAGCATCACCATCAGATACATAACTAAAAATAAGATCTTCTAAAAAAAAACACTAAACAAATCAAAATCAGATTAAAATAGTTAATCCTTCCAAGTGCAGCAGACACAATTACAAATACTGGTGACACTTGGTAGGAAATGAAAATACACCACAAGGAATAGTTACAGCAAAGGCAACAAGGTATAACAAAGTAGTCAAACCAAAAAGCTTTATACAAATCAGCAGATATCCACAAATATCTATATGATATTTCTGAGGTATCAAGAAGTTATTTTTGGATAAATATGCTATCTGGCAGAGAAGTGACCAACAATACTTCATCTTCATAAACTGATGTGAGATTTTTTAACTGACAGATAGAATCAGCCGGGAAAAGTTAGTAGGTTTCAATCTCATAATCTCCAGATCTTAAGGGGAAAGAAGCAAAATTGGCAGAGTAAATGAATTCCACAGTCAACATATCAATTTGATGAGGTACCAACATTAGCATGATCTGCCTAATGCCCTAATGCATCATCAACCAGCAGCGTATGAATGTTCACCACTCCAACTATAATCCCCCAACACGTCTGCTGGCAGTTTCTTCCTGGGCCTCTGCAGCAATGATTTTTCTACTTTAACTAAGTCGTCAAGGTTCCGCAGCATCATCACAAATAGAACTTAAATGGTCCCTCAGTCTAATTCTAATAGCTACTGTTTAGAATCATACTTATATCCTAACTTTTCCCTTAACAACAGTAACACTTCCCACTTCCAAAATGAAGAATCATGAATTAACCAGCATTTGGTAATTGGTCTCGTACGGTTGAAGCTACATACAGTTTGACTACAAGGAGGAAATGACACGGATTATAATTTAATTCATCCAGAATCAATTGATGACCAAAACAAGCAGCACACAATTCAACAAGTACAGAGCTTGAACAAAATTGTTCTGAACATGAATGTCCCGTACTATGACAGGACTAACAAGAACATGACATGTAAAATCTTCAATGATTTTTGCTATCCAAAGAACCAAAATAGATATGGTAAGCACTTACAGAACGGAGATTTTGGTTTAAAGTCTGGAGGTCATCAGCAACCGTTTCAAACAAGTTTGCCAGTGAAATTGGGCTTCTGAGCTCTTTCTTCAAATCCAACACCGGTGCATTACTTTGACCAACTCCTATATATATTATTGATATTAAAAGTGGCCAAAATCTATAAGTCCAAGTATTAAACTCAAAAAGATATTTACAAAGTATGCTAAAAGCAAACAAAAAGATTAGCAACAAGAAAAGCAACAAAATATAACCTTAAAAAAGAAAGCATGAGATAAAAAGTTGAACTCTGCATATAGCTAACAGACATGGCATCTCTAAGCAAAGTCTGAACTAATTCTATCAAGAAAATAAGGGAGGAAACACAAATTTCTATTTGTAAAACCAATTTAGTACATGTTATTTGTTTAAAGACACACTGGTGAACCAATTATAAAAAGTTACTAAAGATGGACTAAATCCTGTAAAAGCAAGTAAAAAGGGAAATTGAATCACTTTCCAAAAAAGTAAGAATAGACTTAAATGATGTTGTCAATGATGTATAAAAGTATCAATATATTACCAGTAAGCAGTGCCTGAGCCTCAGGAGCTTTTGTGGAGAATACCCGACTCCTAGTTATGTTTTGCCGGCAACAAACCATTCTTCTACCTCCATAGTCTTTACTACCAAAAGTAGAAATTGTTTTCCCAGAACTCTTCACTGAATGCCTTTCAATTGAAGCATTAGAAGAAGAGCCACAAGCAACCAAATCAAGCACTCTTGTTCCAAAATCAAGATTGTGGCATGTCATTGACATCATTCTTAACACTGACACCCAGATGAAGGAAAAGAAAGCAAAACTGTCAAAGTTTCACTCTTTATACCAAAAACCCAGAAATAAAATATCAATCTTTTTGTCAATTTCCCATTAAAACAACCACAGAGATGAAGAAACAAAGCTGAAACTAAACTGGGTATTCACTTAAAAAATAGCTCAAGAGGGCGTGTTCAAGTTGAAAACGTAAAAAGCTTCTGTTTTTTTCTTGGGGAAGAAAATGAACTGGAAAGTTGGGAAGTTTTTAGAATTTGGGTGGATGAAAAGATCCCACATAGGACTTCTCTGTACTTTAGTCCTAAACTAGTTATCAGTAGAATACAGAGTTTGAGATGAGAGGCTAGTGATATTTTTATTTTGGACCAAAGAAATAAAGGGAAAGAAAAAGAAAGAAACTTTTGTTTGTATTAAAATCATGTAAGAAGGAAAATTCGAGTTGGAAAAAAATTTCCTTGTTGAGAGAAAAAATTATGGAAAATGAAGAGACCGCCTTATGATTATTGTGTGGGTCAAAAATCAAAGAGGGGTTAGAGCAAATCGGCAGTTGGTGGTCAAAACAAGAGCCATGTAATCTCTTATAAAATTGAGTGATCTATAGAGATCTGATTTTCTTAGCCACGTGTTTGATTCTTGTTGGCCATTCTCATTTTAAAATTTTCTGATAATGTTACTTATTTTTCTGCTAGAGCTGAATCAATAATTTTCTGATTTAATTATTACAAATTGACAATATCTTATGCTAGAGCCTAGAGCTGAATAAAAAAAAAAATTTCTCTTGATGATATTAATAATTAACTTTTTTTTGAACAATAATAATTAACTTATAGTATACACTATACAGCTGTAGAAAATACAATTAAATATTTTTTTTGGTGAAAAATACAATTAAATATTTATTAATCACACGTGATTTTTCTGAAATTGGAGTTAATAATTCTATCATTAATTGATTAATTAATCAAGTAGTTAAACAATTAATAACAACAACTAAACCGATTATTGCCAAAACTAATATTTGTATGTGGGCACACAGGTCTAACCAAAGTCGTAAGTCAATACAAATATAAAATTTCAAGGTTAATAGCGAGGGTTTAGCTCAATAATTAATCTACTAGTAATCTATTTCATTTTTAATTTTTCTAGTTTATCTATACCCTACTATTAAAGTTATTTCCAAACTGTTCAGTATTTGGTTTTTCTAATGCTGATATTTGTCTAAAGTTAATTAGTTGGAAAAAAACTTAGAATTTCAAATATAATATATATAAATAATATTTAGAATATTGAATTATAATCAAAGTAAAACTCTAATTCCTTTTTTCTTTCTTTTAGCAGATAATTATTTGAATAGACCTTAAAATTCTAACAATATTTCCTTCCATTTAACTAAATTGCTATCACATAAGATAAAATTTTACTTAGAATATTGAAAGTACTCGGTTCCAATCATAAAATTTTATTTAAAATTACCAGTTCCAATTATAAACCAAAAAACCCAACCCGACGCGCGGGGATAATATCTAGTTAATAGAATTATTATCCATCCATAAGTAATTACTAGTAAATGATATGATATGATATATCAAGAAAAGCTTGTGAGAGGTTTCATTAGACGAGGATTTTACTCGAACCTTAATTAACCTTCCCAACTCGTATTAATATGGAGTACTTGGTAAATCATCTTCAAAATTGGAGGTTCTTCTCAAATTCTAGTTCCTCCAAAAACTTCCCCTTGATGTATATAGATCATGTCATGTGGAATTCAACCAACAACGGGAACAGGAACAACAAATTACAGCAATAGATCAACGGCTTCCTCCTTCTACTAGTATCTATTTATGGGCCAGCCATGGGTCACTTTCCTGCAAGATAGGGTTCAACTTTCAAGGTGCTTTATTGATTTCAACCACTTTGATTCATTAATTATTTTATAGGCATACTACTATAAATGAAAGATTGCTTCAAGATATTTCTACTCAGTTGGAAAAAACTCGTGGATTAGAACTATAACACAGTTAGTATGCATTAAACTTGTTTTGCATTCTTAATTTCACTCTTTTATTTGCAGAATGTGGGAGTTTTTATGTGGATTCTGCCTTATCTACTGCTTTATTTGGTCCCATTATTGGACACACTGGGTAGATAGGCTGACATATTCAGACATACCCTTAGACCCTAGTTGGAATTCAAGGTTTCAAGAAGTTCAGTTTCCATTGTAAACATCATGGTAGATGTTTATCAAACAGACAGGGGATAAAAATATATATGGTAGAAGTAGAACTACATCTATATGTTAACTGTGGGCAGTAAGCCTTAATGCCAGATTAACCAAATACATCCTTAATGATGTTCTCAATACCAGAATCAATCTCACCAATTAACCAAATACATTACACATCTTGTTCACTTGTTGTGTCTAAACTAAAACCTGTTTGGAGAAAAGAAAAAGAAAGAAACCAAACAACAAAAAAATATTGTAAAAAACCAATGTTTGCAAGTGGATGGTGGGCACTAGGATCGGGTTTGACCAAAATAAAATCTGTATATAAAAATTAAGACCATGGTTAGTTAATTACTAGTATAATGCGAGAAGTTTAAGTTTTAAGAGATTTTAGAGCTCAAAAGTCAAATCTTGATAATTTCAAGAATTGAATGAAAAAAGAAAGGGAAATAGCATTGATGGTTAGTATCTGATCTCAACTTGAAATTTCAAGGTCGCATGAAGCATGCTGCTGGGGACTGGGGGTGCTTGCATCAGTTTACTTGATAGGATATTATATCTTCAAAATATGAGAGGTTGTGGTTTAACATCCCAACTATATACTAATGAGTTTGACCATTAATTATTAATTAATTAATTTAAGGCATAAAGTTCTCTTTCTAATTCCTTCTCTGTTTGATGTTAGATCATGTTGAATTGTGAAGGAGATCATTTTGTTTCAGAACAACAGCTGGTCAACCTCAGGGGACAATAGAAATGAAATAAGAAGTTGAAAGAAATGGATAGTCAACCGCTCCTTGAACAGCAGCAGCAGCAAACAGCAGAACAAGGGCCTCCATCTTCTCTTTTCAACTATCTTTATACGGCTCACTTTCTTGCAAGATGGGGTACCAGGTAAGTTGTAATTCAACCAATCTGATTCATTTTCCCAAGTAAATTTTAGTTCCTTTTCATTCCCCCCCTTTTTGTTTTTTTGCCATTATTTTCCATTTGGGATGAACAGTTGAGTGTTGGGGTCTTATCTTTCCAGTTTGATGACACTTAGTGACAAATTATGCCAGTCATGACAAAACTCTTGATCAATTTGATTTTCTCTTAAATAATCAGTTTTGCCTTTCTTTTCAATCTTTTAATTTTGCAGAATGTGGGAATTTTCTGTAGGAATATACATGATCAGTGTGTGGCCAGACTCTTTACTCTTTGCTGCTATTTATGGTGTTGTGGAATCTGCCTCTACTGCTTTATTTGGTCCCCTTATTGGACGCTGGATTGATAGGCTGACCTATGTCAAGGTCTGCTTCAGATCCTCATTTCTTAAGTAATCTTACATTAATTGATGCTTCTTATGAATACATTTTTGTTGACAGGTTCTTCAATATTGGTTAATAACCCAGAATCTCTCCTTTATAATTGCTGGAGGTTCAGTAATGGCATTACTGGTATTCTCAAGCCTTAAGTCCACAAATTTTGCAGCATTCATTTCATTGGTCATACTGATCAACATCTCTGGAGCTATTGGTGTGCTTTCAACTCTAGCCGGTACCATCCTAGTCGAAAGAGAATGGTAATTAGTAATTACTAATTACATATAATGTTACTCTCAAAGTTAAAGAATCAAAGTTAATTGATTCATCTTTAACTTTCTTCTCAATAGGGTAGTGGTAATATCAGAAGGCCATCCTCCATCTGTGCTAACTGAGATGAATTCTGTAATCCGGCGAATCGATTTAACGAGCAAGCTAGTTGCACCAGTTGTAACAGGCTTCATTATCAGCTTTGTATCATTAAAAGCATCTGCTTTGGCCTTAGCACTATGGACAAGTATATGCGTTTGGGTGGAATATTGGCTTTTTATGTCTGTCTATAAGGGAATCCCAGCTTTAAGTGAAAGAAGCCTAAAGAGGATTTCAAAAGCTTCATCAATTAGTGATGTTGAAGAGAGCATAAGCATCAATGAAGGAGAGAATTCAGCAGCTGCAAGAAGAAATTTTGCAACTAAAATATTCGAATGGGTCTCTAATGTCCCTTACGTTGATTCATGGAGAGTATATTTGCAGCAAGATGTTGTTCTTCCGGGAGTTGCTTTAGCTTTGCTATATTTCACTGTCCTAAGGTAATAAAGACATTAATCAATTTACTTCTGAAAACAGTCATTTAATGCTTAGCTTTTTTTTTGAAGGTTTGGGACTTTATTGACGGCTGCATTGGAATGGGAAGGCATACCAGCATATGTGATTGGAATAGCTCGTGGAATCGGTGCTTCAATTGGAATAGCTGCAACAGTTACATACCCAATGCTACAATCTCGAATTCAAACACTAAGAACAGGACTTTGGTCTATTTGGTCTCAGGTACTATGAAGGAGTCACTTAAGCTAGTTGCAGTATAAATTCACCATATAAACTAAAACTTAGTTTTGATACAGTGGATTTGGCTGCTGCTATGCGTGGCTTCAATATGGGTCAAGAATGGGTATTTATCAGCATATATGCTGATGGCTGGAGTTTCCATTTCTCGGCTTGGTTTATGGATGTTCGACTTATCTGTCATCCAACAAATGCAGGTAACCAAAAAAAAAAAACCCTGATACTGTTAGATTGAAAACTTGTCTATTTCTGCAAAAATGATTCTGATTTTGTGTAATTCCATTGGATGCGTGGGCAGGATCTTGTGCCTGAATCTGATCGTTTCATTGTGGGAGGTGTTCAGAACTCACTTCAGTCTACCTTAGATTTGATGGCTTACATTATGGGAATAATAATCTCAAATCCAGAGGTATAGCACTTTTTCTCTTTTGATGATTGCATTGCATGATTTTAAACTTGAATTCACTCTCCAATTGTCATTATTGTACAGGATTTCTGGAAGTTGAATTTGATGTCCTTTGGGGGTGTTACCTTGGCTGCACTTCTCTACACTTACCATCTCTACCGAATTCGGAAACACATTTTCCACTTTGACAAGCTCTCATCATTACTTCACTGCTTTTAAATTTTAAATACAAAAACTGAGTCTGTATGTATGATAATGCTCTGATTCTGAGTAAAACTCTAGAAATCTATATGCATATGGGTATGATGAAGAGAAGAAGCAAATTTTGTACTCAAAATTTGTAAATTTTCAAAAGATATATACCTAGAGCCAAATTGCATCAATATTGTTGGCTTTTTAGTCAGTACTGCAGTTAATGGTGACCCACTCATAGTTATTGTGCACATGTTATTACATAGTCCTGAGAAAATAGTTATGAAATTGGCAGAGCTTTTTGGGGGACATCAAAGCCCCACTATGCTAAGGAAAAAGTGCCTTTTTTATATCATTTTTCCCATATCAAGATCTGATTTGGTTTGGATCTTGCAGTTTCCCTTATATATAATTAGTTACGCTTTTTCCTTCCCTGTAAGACCCTCTAAAGTTGAGAGAAAAAGGAGAGGAAGAAAGCAAGAAAAGAAAAGCAAAAGAGCTAAAAAGGACCTTAACTAAGATTAAGAAGTTGGAAACTTTGGAATATGTATTTGATTCCCTGTAAAAGGTTCCCAAGTTGGGTTGTAAAGATTGGAGGAGAGCATCTTCTCAATGAGAATATCTTTTCACATTTCTTCACCCATTTAATAGCAGAAGCTAATAATGTAGGTTTAATTGAATTACATACTCAAAAATAAAAAGTTAATTAAATTGAGCTACAATATTTAATTTCCTATTCCAAAGGAAACAATACAGTTGCTTAAACCATTCCCCAGTGCTACCCTGCTACTCATAAAGGCAATTTGCATAGCCTGCACAAACACCAAAAACAACATAGATTACAGCACATTTGCATATCACATGACAATCACTTCATAATAATAATTCATTAAAAGAAGTAAAGTTAAAAGAAAAAAGGAGGCAACATTCTCTAGATTAGATTCATGAATTCAACTAGTAATTCAGTGTTTTTTTAGATAAACAAATCAATGTTTTAGCCACAATTTTCAATCTTATAGTACTGAAATGTGACTTACTTGGATCAGTAATGACAATAAGGCCAGAGCCTCTAAAATCACAGTTCCACCGGTTTCTTCCCTTGGCTTGGTAATAAAGATTCATGGCAATGGAAGCATGGTTCATCAGATTATCTGGGCTGAAACATGGACATCCCCTCTGCATGACACGACAATCCACTTGAGAACATGCATAGTTAAGGTTTGACAGTAGAGTTGCCTGGTCTGATGAAGGCTTTGCTATACACCAAGTTTTCTGCATTTTCCATTTACACCCATTAATGTTCATAATCAGTAACAGAAGAAAAAGACCATTAATTAATTTCACAAGGTTTAAAGAACTTGATAATACCTGTCCATTTGCCATCATCAAATTCCATCCTAGGAAGAAGAATGAGATTCCAACAACAGAATACAGAGTCTAGTCAGTTACTCAGTTATAACATTGACAAAATGCATTGAATTGACATATGGTCAAGTAAATTAGTAAAACCAAAATGCAAGATCTGGGTTTTAATGCCTTAAAACTAGTTAATGCAGCAAATAAGAACCCAGATAGAAAACCATGCAAGGAAAAGAAAAAAAACCCAGAAGAGAAAGTACAAAGAAGTTGTGAACTGTGGAAGTTTAAAGTTGAAATAACCAAACTAATAACTTTTAGTTGTACTTGGTCTGAAACCTAGGAGAAGATACTATATGTAGATTTCTAACAATGATTACCTGAAGTGAAGGACAAGAGCAGGAGAAACAGAGAGAGAGCTGAAACTTTAGCCATTGAAATCTGTACTTAAGAATATATGAAATGACTGTTGAGAACTGAAAGCAAAAAAATGATGAGGAGAGAAGAGAAAAGGCTCTGAGGCTTTTTAAGACAGTGAGGTGAAACGTGAGAGAGTAAAGGGAAGAAAAAGTCACACTAACGGCTACATTGAGTGAAGAGCCGTTAGGAATCTCAATGGATAAAGAAGGAAAAGACATGGAATTAAGGGCCTACCTTTAGAAAAATCTCATTGGTTGTTGGAATGGTTCATTATCAAATTCAGTTTTGACTATATTATAATGGGTTTCTTTTTTCATTTTCTATAATGAAGTTATATGTACACAAGTAGAAATTTAATTATAAAGGGGTTAAGTATGGTTTGATGATGTTAATGTAACAACTAACTACTACTATTTTACCGTCTGTAATGCAAAAAAGGGTTAAAATTTGTGACATGTACTTCTTATTTAGACAATTTTTGCAACCTCTTTTGCAATGTAAAAAATGAGTGGTTCAAGTGGAAATGCAACATTGGATTGGAGCATTAACTTTTTCACCGAAAGCTAATATATGTATAGTAGAATTAGAAAATTGAGGCATTGAATTTGGCAACTTGATCCTGGATCTACCACCTTTTTTACACCGAAAAATGGCTATCAAGCATTGGAGTTTGCGTTTGAGAATTGAAAGACAGAGACCTCAAAAGTCATCGACAATTGGATGAGGATTGCTAGATTTGATAGGCCTCATATCTCTCTCCTCTGGCATCAATTTTGGCACTTGAATTGAAGGCCCTATTTGGGTTTTTTTCACAATGCATATTTGGCCATTCTACGATGGTCAAAAAAAAAAAATTCCAGGATGGGTCGTTTGCCCATTACACTACTGGGTAAAGCCATTTCTTGAGAGAAATTGAGGCCCAAAAGATAAAATCTTAAATGGGGTTGTTCCCAGTTTCCAACTTCCAACTCCCAAATGATTATGATTATAATTGATTATCCAGAGATCAATGGAAAACGAAGAAAAATCAATTGAAAAGGGGTTCAAACTTCAAACAAAGCAAGTAAGAAGAGCTTAAAGACAAAGTCAAACTACTCCCAAGTCCCAACTCCCTAAGTTCTAACAGACTTAAACTGTAAAGTGTAAACTTCTGTTTACTTTTAAACCCATTTCTTAAAGTTCTGGAACTGGAGATTTTCACTTGCAAGAACTACAACTCCAAACTCCAAAGATGGGTGGATTAGGATCCATTTCCACACCAATTTCCATCTCTTCACCAATTCCTTCTAAACTTCTAAATCCCAATCCCAGAAAAAACTTTCTCAGAAAATTGTCATACCCATTTCTTGAATTTCACAAATCTCAGTCTTTGGTTCTTTCATCTCATTTCCCTTCTCAGAAGAACAATGTAACTGGAACCCATTTCACTTTGAAAGCTGCTTCATCTTCTTCAGGTAAATTTTCAAAGACTGTTTCTATTAGCAAGAAAATTCTTGTATTGCTTAATTATGTTCTTTTTTTACCCTTTAGCTGCGTCAGTTTTGAGTGACAATAGAAGATAATATCTTGTTGATTCAGACAAACATAGAATTGGAGGTTGATTTTCTTTATTGTGCATGCAAATTGTTTTCTTGACCATCAATAATCATTCATGAACAATGTGGGACTGGATTTGTTTTACATGAGAGTAAAATAGGATTTAACATTGATATTGTTAACTACTTCCTGCCTTTTTTTCTGAAGTTTTGTTTTGATACATCAGTTAGGTAGGCTCTGCTGAATTTTTTGTTGGCAACTGACATGTTTTATCTCCTTTTTGTTTTGTTTTGTTTTTTTTTTTTTGGCAAAAACTTAATATCAAGTATATGTTATTATGTTGTTTAGTTGAAGAAGCTTACACAAATTTGAAAACTTTTGTAAATAGAAGGAAATTAGGAGTGGCTCGCTATCCAAATAAGCAAACTATCAAGGTTTTGGATTTCAACAATTAGTAATTCTTAACTTCTTGGCAGAAGAAAATACTCAATTTGATAATTTTCAGCCACATTATGCATTCTGCTCCAACAAATTCCAAATGTAAAAAGTAAAATATATCTATATGTAGATAAGAGTTGTAGAAAATTAGCAGTTTGTTGATAGGATGCAAACTTTTATTAATCATGGACTGAAATCCTGCCTAGTACTCCTTAATAATGCCAACCCTTCTTTGAGGCTAATAAAATTTAAATCAGTATATTCCATCACCATAAGATCATTAATGGCTATAACGATGTGATTATGGATTAGTTTATAATTGCCTGGTCTACAAAAGGTAATATTCTGCATTTTATTGGGGAATGTTAAAGTTTTCCAGCAATGTTCTTATGTGAGAGTGTTCAATTTCAAAATCCTGCAGCACACAGTCTCAGTCATACTGAATATATCTTTAGGAAGATGCTTATTTGTGCTCTAAAGGTTAAGTGGGAAGACTGTCATAGTAGCTTGAATTGTGGAAGATTGATGGAAAATGATAATAGAGCAACATAATTGATATTGAAGATTTGATTCTTTAACAGGCTAAATTGACTGGAGGGACATGATGCAATGGTGGCTACATATGAATTATCACTTTCTATTATGGTTTTCTGAATTAGCTCATGCTAGTTTGATAAACTGTAATGGCCGATTTTTCTATGTTATCAATATGTATGACATAGCTGGAAGAGCATAAAAACATAATAGCATATAACATTGCATTTATTTTCCTTACATGTTTCTACTTCTAAGTGCAGTAGGAACTGCAGATTACACAGAGGAACCTGCAACAAAAGTGAAATTTCAGACTTCCATAAGTTTGCCCGGTTGCTCAAGTTCATTGGCTTTGCTTGGAACAGGTCAGTTGCTTAAGAAATAGAGGGCTAGAGTATCTATGAATAGAGTACTAGTTATACTAACATAGCATGATTAAGCAAACTAAAGGTGAAAAAAACAAGTTAGGGTTTCTCTATATCTTTCATTTTGTAACTCTGTTGCGTGCTATAAATAACAATTTAACGGATTGCTTTATGCAACTGTCACTTTAGCTGCCTAATGATCTCAGGGTACAGGGAGAAAGTTTTTGCCATCATCGGTGTTAAGGTCTATGCAGCAGGGCTATATGCCAATCAATCTGTCATAGGTAAATTGGATGCCTGGAAGGGGCGGTCAGCTGCTCAGATTCAAGATGATTTGTCTTTGTTTAAGACAATTTTTGAGGGTAATAACGATAGATAGCATTATAGGTCTTTAATATTTAGATTGTTATGGAGAGAGGAAAAAGGACAAATTTTAAGGTTGCCAGTAAACTTTGTGCAGTTCCTCTGGAGAAATCGTTACAGATTGTCCTGGTGAGAGATGTTGATGGTAAAACTTTCTGGGATGCTTTGGATGAAGCCATATCCCCGAGAATTAAGGCACCAACTCCAGTTGATGAAACTGCTCTCTCCACATTCCGTACTATTTTCCAGGGGCGACCTCTTAACAAAGGAACTTTTATTTTCTTGACTTGGCCGGATCCATCCAAAATGCTTGTGAGTGTGACTTTATCCTTTCTTGACATGGTTACTGACTTACCATGGTGTGAATCCTTGATTTGGATACATCTACAAATTCATATGGATAATCTACCTGTCTTTCAGGTTGCTGTCTCATCAGGTGGACTGCCCACAAGTACTGATGCTACAATTGAGTCACCAAATGTAGGTTCAGCCCTTTTTGATGTATTTTTTGGTGATGCTCCAGTTTCTCCTTCATTGAAAACCTCAGTTGCCACCGGGCTGGCCACGATTCTCAAGTAAATATAATGAGTTAGTTTCTAAAATGCGGCTCACTTGTTTTGTGTATCTTTAAATAGAACAAAGTAATGTAAAATCTAGTTGCCACTATCTATGCACATGTAAATCTAGGTTCTTTGCATATTCTCAGCCTTTTGAGTTTTGAATGAGAATCCAATTTCAAACTATTCTGGCTATATAATATGAGCAATACTCTTTGTTTCTAGATGTAAAACTTTCATGAAACAGACTCATTTGGAAACTTATATCTCATCAGTGTTCCATTTCAGTGACTTGAATAGCAATATATATGAAAACAAACTTGGTAATGTCAATTTGATAAATCTTTTCATTTCTCCAATGGGAAAGCTGATTCTCTATTATCTTAGTTTCTTTTCTTCCTCTTTCTGGAAGAAAGCTTTTGGTTTGGGCAAGTTCTTGATTAAGATTTGGTTAAGGCTAGAGCTGCATGAAAGCTTGTTTAGTCACCCCGAACTTCTGAACAAGTTGTTTATGATTATTCAATCAGAAAGAGGAAAAACAAGATTAAAAGTGTTACATGTACAGGAGTTTTTGAATGTCTACACTAAGAATGTAAGATCAATTAAAAATCATTTACAGCTTTCTCTGACTTAATCTGCTCCAGCATCTTAACAACCTCAGCCATTGTAGGCCTCATGGAGGGATCTGTCTCAAGGCACATCAACGCCACATTGAATGTATTGTTAATCTCATCCACAGGACAAGAAACTAAGCTACTGTCAAGCACATACTCTTCCCTCTTTTCTTCAACAACTCCCTTTACCTGTTGCAAAAGGTAACGAGAAACATATCAGAAACTCTTACATTTACTTCTCAAACTATCTTCATTCAAATAGAAAACTCACCCATGTAACAAGCTTCGTTCCCTCCTCAAGAAATGCTTCATCTGTCGGCTTCTTTCCTGTTAAAAGCTCTAGCAAAACAACTCCAAAGCTGTAAACATCGCCTTTTGCTGTAGCTCTTCCTGTATCAAAATATTCTGCAGAAGAACAGAGTTTAGTTGTTAAACAAACTAAGAAAAGAGAAAATGAATGATTATTAATATATCATTAGGTTCGTTGTACCTGGGGCTAAATATCCAAAGGTTCCAGCGACAATAGTTGAGACATGAGTCTTGTCTGGTTCCATCAATGTGGCAAGTCCAAAATCTGAGACTCGAGCCTCCATATTTTCATCCAGTAATATATTGCTTGACTTGATATCTCTATGGATTATATGAGGGATACAATCATGGTGAAGGTAAGCAATTCCTCTTGCAGCACCTAGTGCTATTTTACATCTTGTCTCCCAATCCAAAATCTTACTCTCCATTGATTTCCCTGCAACACAAGTTTATCTGATCTTTAATCTGAAATTTCAATTGTTTAGAAATCTTAACCTATTTTCTTTACAAGAAATGAAGAAAAATCATAGACCTCTCAAATTTTTTCAAATATGGGTTGCTTATAGTATGGAAAAATGAAAGTGCATACCATGAAGAAAAACATCCAAACTTCCATTAGGCATCAACTCATATATAAGAAGATTGTAATGAGGGGCGGTGTAGTATCCATGAAGAGTGACAATGTTGCGATGCTTGATATCACCCATGGCTTCCAGTTCTCTTTCAAATCCTTTGTCTCTATCTGCAGTTCCTCTGTTAAGCTTTTTAACAGCAAAGGCCAAGCTGTCATTTACTATTAATCTGTAAACTGTACCGTACCCTCCTGCACCGATGATGTCTTTGTTGTTTAACTTCAATGTCTTCTTTAAGAACACATCAGATGTTAGAGACTGCAACACCGGAGACCTAAACATCACCATTTTCCCACCTGCATTTGAATCATATGCCAGAAAATTACCATGTTAGAAAAGGGTTTTCTTTTCTTTTACCACAAGTCAAGTTTCAGGAAAAATCATTACCTGAGAAATTACTTTCCTCATAGATCATGTTCTTTCGTTTCCATCGCTTGTAAAGGAGAATGGAAAGAATGATTTTTGATATAATGAAGGCAATGCAGCATATGGTGATATAAAATGCTATTCCCAAACCATTTCCCATTTATGTGGAGAAAAATCACTCAAACAGAACAGAAAATTTATCAGAAGAATCAGAAAAAGATATCAGACAGATTTCTTGGAAGTTGATACTTTGATTTTATGAGAAGCACTGAATTGCAGCTGCTACCAATTCTGGTGTTTTGTATACAGAACCTTTTTGTCTATAGCAAGGAAAGGAAAGAAAAAGGAGAATCAATGGAAAACTAGAACAAGTTCAATAGTAAAAACTTTCATCTCCCAATTATTAGGAGTTAGCTGGCTACCAAACTTATACAGTACCAACTCTTCCACAGTGACTTTAAATTATTGTTTTTCAAAACTCTCTCCCAAGTTCCCACACCTATCTTTTCAAAGCATAAGAAAAAAAAGTGCTAGAAGACAGCAAATTGAATAATAAATGTTTCAATGAAGTTCTGAGTTCTGACCCTATAAAAGAAGATCAGTAAACCAAGAGCTTAAATTCTATTAATAAACAAAATGCAGAAGCAAACTGAAATTTGCTTGGCAGAAAGCCTCTTCTAAGTAAAGAAGCAGAAAAGTTGGAGCTTATAGAAGCTTGAAAGTTTGAAACAATCTGTTCAGTTGGACTCGAATTAATGAAAGTAAAAACAGACAACAAAAAAGTGAACAGGAACAGCTAGCTTAAAGACAAATAAATTAAATGAACAGAAAAGAAAAAGTGTTTATTTGTTTATTCAACATTTTTCAGACACATAAAAACGACCAAACACTCTAAGCTCACTTTTTACATGTGTATGGGTTTCTTTGACATTTTTGGTTGCATGCCAAGTCCAACTTCATCAGGTGGAGTTAGGTGTTATTTTCCTCCTGAATTTCAGAAGGGCCATGATGCCACGTCATACGCATATGTGGCGGTCGGCGTCGATACAGATCATGACACGTGTCTAAATCATGCATGGTAAATGTGTGGAGGAAAGAGATTGAGAGCCTTTCCTCCAAGGCTTCATCCCTTTGTACAAGATTGGGTGGTTCTTAATTCTGATATATATACTTGAGTTGGAAAATATGGAGAGTTTGGAGCAATCACTCAATAATTCAAATACTAGTATCAAAATTAATTACTTATTACTTGATTTAGACAAACAACCTAACAAAATATAGATCAATAAAAAGGGTTGGATATGGGAGAATGATTTAATTTCATCATCATGTGAAAGTCTAAGCTGTCACCATTAATTTTGCAGCACCTGTCCTTTACTATTTATGTGGGGAGTTGGGAATTTTCTTGAAGCCAATTGGGAAATTCAACTTTAGTTTTTTGGATAAAGCAAAGTAAATGTATAGTGTACAGCCATGTGAAGGCAAAATATAGTTTGGCACTTTTTGTTGAAAAATCTAACTCACCTTTCACATTACATCTGCTTATTTTGTGTTCATACAAAATGGTGGGTTCAAATTTAAAAAGAAAATTTTCTAAAAACAATATTGTTGACTAGGTTAGTTTGATTGATATATTTTTGCTTTGCCATCTCCAATTTGGTGACAATAGTTTAGTAAAAAATAAAAATTGCAGAGAAAACAAGAGACAGTTGTAAAGAAGAGTATCAAGAAAATGGAGTTTGGTTTATGTAAATGTTGAGACAATTGTTTAGAACCCCAAAACATAAATTTTCAAGGCAAGTTCCAATCAGAAGCTTAGAGATAGATACATTCTTTAGAAGCTATGAATAAACCAATCATTTCTGGTCAACAAGCTTATCAGTAATTCCATCAAGCCTGGAATCTTCAATTCCTGAATCTGAATCAGTTTCTTCTTCCTTTGCCTTATTGTCATCAAGGTATTGCTGGTAGAGATAAGAAGCAAAACCCCATATAGTCAGCAACATGGCCACTATTTTGATGGCATCCAATTTTTCCTTATAAAACAGCACACCAACCACAGGAACAAATGGCACACACAACATACTGACAACATTGGAGAACAGAGAAGACACCAAATAGATTAGTCCCACAACTCCAACTGTGCAAATCTGCCAAGCCAAAGCTGTTCCAACCAGACTCATGACATAAAGCAGTTCCCCATTTTTAAATGTCAACTTAAATGTCTCCATCTCAGAATCTAGTGTCTTCCATTCTGAACTTGCAAACAATCCCACTATGCAAACAAAAGTGGAAACCAATGAAGTGTAAATTTGCATTTCAAACACAACACCAAATGTTTCCTTTTTAAGTACTTTTTCAAAGGAAAATTGTGTAAGAGAAAGCAGTAAAGCATAGGCTGCTGAAGCCCCAACAGTGCATAAGAAACCAATAACATGATCTTTCTTTCTTTTGGAATGTTTGCCATGTACATCATGTTCAGAAGAATCAGGATGAATTGCAACCAATGAAGCTGATACAGTAATGAGGATTACCGACTTCAGAATTAGGAAAGTGAGCTTTTCAGAATTGATAGTGACAGAGAATATCACATTGAAAATCAATTGGCTGGCGCAAATGAGAGAGTATGCTGTAACAGAAAGATACCAAAGGCCTAGTGAGTACAAATAGTTGTCTATGGCTAGTAGGCAACCAAGGGAGAAGTAAAGCAGAGTAAGAGTGAAAAGTGAAGGCTGGCTTGGGTCGTTGCAGGAACTTGAGACCCTTTTCGGGGCGGGGAAAAGTAGAAGTGGGATGAAGAGGACTGGAAATCCAGCTGTTTGCACAAGTGCTCCCATCCATTTACTTTGTCCACCATGGTCGAAGTAGAATTTGCCTAGAATAACAGCAATGGCTTGACCAAGCAAGAGAAAGACAATGTTGAGTACAACTAGAATCCACCATTTCCAGCGCTTATCAGGCATGAGCAATGAAGGTTGATCACTGACAGTGGATGCATCATCTGGAACAGGCCTTTGTATTTCTGCAATATTGACAGACAAATGGTACATTATACATTGAGTGACCATAAGAGATGATTAATGCTGAAATTTTAAAGGATAAGTATATAATATATGTGTTATGTCTAGCTTTATTTACACGTTAAATAACAAAATTTGGACAAGGACAAGTATGTTTCATTGCTGCAGCCTGCAGGAATATATGGCTGACAAATATTTGGAATTTTGCTTATATATGGCTGACAAATGTTTCACTTCTTATGCAATGAATCCTTTTCGACCAAGAACAAGACTAAAAGTTCAAGATTGGGCTATAAATCCTATGGTACTTGATCATTTTGTGGCATTGGCAAGTTCATGAAAATTATCAGAAGATCAGAACTTTCAAAGCTTTATTCTTACACAAGAACTTCAGTTTTTTCATCTCAAATTCTTTCTGTTAAGAGTTAACATCATGAAAACGTATCTACCCAAAGTTGATATACTAGTATAAAAGGAGATGATTATGCATAAAAAAAAAAAGGAAGAGAAAAGGGGACAGAAGGAAAACCTGATTCACTGTCTGACCGAGCTTCAATTGCATCCATATCAGCTAATCCAACATAAACCAAAATAGACCAGTTATTATTATTAAAGTTAATTCATATAGCAAATATACAAGATTTTGTGTAATTGTTGGTTTTCTTTCGTTTTTAACAATGAACCATGGAATCAATGTGTCAATGACTTATACGTTGCTATGGACTCTTGTGGTCTACTAATTATTCTTGTGGCGGCAGAAAATTGGTTCCAATTGGAAATATTAGTATGTTATTAAATTAAAAAAATATTTATTTAATGTTTTGGTATATGTTATGGCCATTTTTTTATGAAGCCAAAAAAATGTTTAAGTATACATACGGTAAACTTTCAAGTCAACTCCTTTTACCTTTGGCTGTGAAACCATTTGTGATCAAACTGAACATAAGGTATGTGGGCAATCTTGGACCGCTCTCGCCCTTTATCCTTTTGGCACTCTTCTTCTAGCAAAGGACAGGAGTGAATGGATAGGTGCAATAGCGAGAGAAGCATGTCTTTATCAGGAAGACATGTGAGCTTAGGACAACCTCTGATGGTTAAATCCTGAAGAGATGTCAGGTTGTGAAAGCCCCTGGAGGATAGACATTTCAAATTCTCGAAATCATGGATGGTCAAACTTGTGAGAGAGGGGGGCAACGTTATTCCGATCTCCTCGGGTGGAAACGACTCCATATTCGGACATCCTTCACCCCAAATCTCGAGTGTCTTAAGAGAGGCGAGTCTATGCAATCGTAGAGACTCATAATTTCTAGCAACTGAGATTTCAAGTGATGTTAGGTTGGAAGAGAGACCCTCTTCTGGAATGGAAATCTCGTCACTTGAATAATTTCGAACGACCAATTCTTGAAGAGAGGTGAGTTTGTGCATGTAATTGGGAAGGACTCGCAAATTCACACAGTTGTAGATCCCAAGCTGTGTCAGATTGGTGGTGGGCATGGGCAAAAATCCTGTCAAGGAAACTAGATTTTGACAATCCATAAGACAAATCTTTTGAAGTCGGTTGAGCTTGTGTAAGCCTTCCGGTAAAGATTTAATACCACAGTGACTGATTCCAATATATTCAAGATGCGTGTTTTCTTCAACGGTTTGTGCAACCGACTCCAGCTTTGGGCAGTTACAAAGCTCAAGCTGTTTAAGCCCCATGGGTAACTTGCCGCTCCTTGATAAAGAAGCCAACTTTGAGCAATCCCAGATTTTGAGATCCTGGAGGCCAATTGGCAACGACCCAACTTCCAAATGCTCATCCACCAAACATCGCAAATTCCGGCAATAGGAAATCCCTAATCTTTTTAAGAGTGGAGGGAAGTTGTTCTTTGCAAAAAGACAAACTATGTTTGGGCACTCTTGGATTTGCATTTCTGTAAGAAATGCGAGGAAATGCTTCCTTATCCTCAAAGACTGGATATCTACACCATGCATCTGACCTATCTTCAATGATTCAATGTTGCGCAACTCCCCAACTTTTTGTAACAGCTCCTCCTCTACCTCCTCTGGCTCCAACAAGACAATTTGTGGGCAATCCACAATTTTCAGATTACCAAGGAATCCAGAATGTCCAAGTAACCCCAAATCCTTTAGCAATGAATATGTCAATTCTTGGCAACTAGAAATCATACAAGACTCCAACGTTGTCGCTATTGGCACCAACCTCTTTGTTGGACTAGTAATTTTTGACACCTCTAGGAGGAAGACTTTTTTCATTGAGACATCGTCTCCAAGCACCAACTCTGCACACTCCCTTATTTCTATTTCACACAGCATGGGAAGATCTTCAAGCACCAACCCTGCACACTTAATAATTCTTAATTTACACAACATTGGAAGATCTGAAAGTGAAACCACCAACTCTGAACACCCAATAATTTCAAGCTCTTTTAAGGAATGCATATGATTAGGCAACGCTCCCAACAACTGGGGGCAGTTTTCCATAGAAAGCTCGACGAGGCTAGGGAATTTCACAACTTGCTCGTCAACCAAGTCCCATATCTTCCAATTCGGCATATCCTCAAAGCACAACTTCTCTAATGAAGCAAATGCATTTGATTCATTCTCTCCATACAACTCCATGCCCACCTTCTCCAACTCATGCATCCCAACAATGGTAAGATCTTTCAACAATGGTAATTTTCCAATTGAGGGCAGTGATGTGCAATTTTTACAGTTTTTAAGGACCAAAGATGACAAATTTTGTAATGAAGAATTCATCCAAATCGGAAACTTTGTACCACCATAATTCAGAATGCGGAGCCTTTTGATCTTTTTGTGAGGTTCAAGCAAGTCCAAGACCTCTTCTTCAACTGCTTTATCTCTGCAGTCATCAAATTTTGTACTCCACTCTAGTTTTATTTCATCAAGGCCTGACTTGTCAATCAACTTAGCTTCCCATGCATCTTGAGCTTTAACAATGTTCTCCAACCCTGAGATGGAAAGCTTGCCCTTGAGATTGCACAAATTCTTCATCTCCTGTATCCGATGTCCATCACCTTTTCCCAAAACAAAGTTAGATAGTCTTCGAAGATTGGTTAATTTATCAATTCCAAGTGGCATCCCTTTCAGTGAATTTGCATCGGTGATATCAAGAACATGCAAGTTTACCAGAATTGGCAAATTTGAGGGTAGCTTTTCAAGGTTCCAACACCTAACTAGTAGCAAGGTTTCTAAATTGTATAGGATGCATATGGAGTCAGGCAGGCTTTTGATTGCAGTGTGAGAGAAATCTAGGTAGCGCAAATGTCTTAGTTTATGAAAAAGGTCAGGTAACTCAATGATGCAATACCCTTTCAAAGAAAGCACCCTTAAGCATCTAAGTTTGGGCAACAAATCAGTGAGGACATTGTTACTTATAAAACTACTATCTCCTCTTGACCTTGCCAAAGGTAGAAAGGTTCGCAAATTCCCAGTTTGATCAAAGGCTTCAAACTTCTTAATTCCATCAAATCTGCCACGAACGTAAGATGAATGGCGAGTACGATTTGGGAATTTCTGTTGCTTATTATCCTCCAATTTGGAGCACACGTCTCCTGCAACCGATTGAGCTAGATCATTGACAAGGTCATGCATTATGAATCGAGATTCATACCTTGGAGATGTTTGGAAAAGGGAACCTTGATACAAGATCTCGAAAGAATCGGCTACCAAGACCTTCAGTTTGAGTTTGAGGGCCTGCTCCTTGTAGAAAACCTTCCGCCTCCCATAACAAGACTATCTCCTCCTCCCCAAATTCATAATCCTTAGGGATTATAGAGCAATACGCAAAACACCTTTTCAACTCCGGAGGAAGATGATGATAGCTCAATCGTAGAGCTGGAATGATGCCTAATTTCTCTTCTGGTATGTCCCATATCTCACTCTTTGATATCTCTTCCCATGCTTCAGGGTCTCGGCTAGAGCGTAGTAAGCTACCAATGGCTTTAGCTGCCAAAGGTAACCCATTGCACTTCTTCACTATGTTTTCCCCGACTTCTTTTAACTCCGGATGTCCATTAAAATCACTTGCTCTTAATGCTTGTTGAGCAAATATAGACAAACTATGCTCTTCTGATAACATTTGTAGGGGGTTGGCTTCAAGGGTGCCCATAATAGAAGAAACATTACGACTCCTTGTTGTAACAAGAATTTTGGTTCCAACTCCGAAAGGAGATAGTAGGATGCTCAATTCCTCATCATTCTCGTTCCAAACATCATCCAAGACAAGTAAAAAAATTTTCCCTGCCATCTTCTCCTTCAACTTGACTTGAAGCAAATTTAGATCATTAATGTTGTCACAACAATCAGAAGCTACTGACTGTAAAATTGTCTTTGTTATGGCAATGGCATCAAAATCTTCAGAAACACAAATCCATGCCCTGTGATCGAAACAACTTTTGATAGCAGGGTCATTGTAGACAAGTTGTGCAAGAGTTGTCTTTCCAATGCCTCCCATCCCAACGATGGGAATCACACAAACTTTACTATTCTCACTACCATCATTGCTTAAAAGCAATTCAACAATAGCCGCCTTTTCTTTTTCCCTACCGTACACATGAGTTTCATTCACCAAGGAAGTAGGCTGAAGCCTCTGTTTAATTGTAGAGGACTTTGTTGCCCCCTCACTAATTTCTCTCAATTCCAGTTGAGTTCTTTTGGTAGACAAATCACTCATTCTGCCACTAATCTCTTCTATCTTGGACATCATTTTCTTATTAAACATGAAAGATTTCGGAGATAAAAAGCTAGGAATGATCTTTTTGACCTTGCTTTTGATGGCTTGAGATTGAGCCTCCGAGGATGTTAATTTGCGCCCCAAAGCTTGAGTAGCAAATTCGTCCAAAATATCATCAACATCGTAAGCCAAATCCTGAAGATCGGCCAACCAGTTCTTCACAAACTGATCCTTCATCTGCTTCCGTTCAGCATCAGCAAGCACCGCACGGATGTCCGGCAGCATCTTCTCCCACTTCTTTAGCTCCTTGCGGACTTGTTTTTCAGTAACAAAGTTGAGCAACTCGGAAGACAATAAGTTGTGAAACAATCCATCAAAGAAAGCTGCGAGGGCAGCCTCCCCAACGACAGACATGGTTTTCAAAGAAAGAAAAGATAAGCAAAAACAAAGGGAGATTGAAACTATGAGGACTGTTTGGTTTTGGAGTGAAAGTAGAATAAGTTTTGGCTATGGCTATATGATTCATCAGTTGTGTATTGATTGACTCAAAGTCATCGTATTTCTTATTAATTAACAAATGGAGTTTATGGGGTTGTTGGAGGCCAGCTGTATTAAACAAACTGATTAGATACTTTTGCTTTTTCCCGAAAAAAGATTACTAGCTGGAAATAAAATACTAGTGTCTCATTTTAATTTGCACATTGAATAATGATCTTCTATTTGCTTTTTAGTCCACTCAGTCGCAACTTTTGATTAAAGCACTCCAGACCAAAGAGAAACAAAATATACTTTGAATTGAAGAATGATCTTTTCCCATGAGAGTGATGAAGTTGTATATAAAAAAAAAGTCACCTGAGCAACTCCTTTGGGTGTCAAACATTCGGCCATCAAACATAACACAGGGTATATGGGCTATCTTGGACCGCTCTCCTCCTTTATTCTCAAGTTGTAGGAGTATCAAGAAAATGGAGTTTGGATTTATGTAAGAGTTAAAACAAATGTTTTAGAACCCAAAACCTGAAATTTTCATGCCAAGTTCTAATAAGAAGCTTATAGATACATTTCTATGAAAGCTATGAATAAACCAAAAATTCCTTGTCAAACAAGCTTATCAGAACTTCCATCAAGCCTGGAATCTTCAATTCCTGAATCTGAATCAGTTTCTTCTTTCTCTGCCTTACTGTCATCAAGGTATTGCTGGTAGAGATAAGAAGCAAAACCCCATATAGTCAGCAACATTGCCACTATTTTGATGCCATCCAATATTTCCTTGTAGAACAGCACACCAACCACAGGAACAAATGGAACACACAACATACTGACAACATTGGAGAACAGAGAAGACACCAAATAGATTAGTCCCACAACTCCAACTGTACAAATCTGCCAAGCCAAAGCTGTTCCAACCAGGCTCAGGACATAAATCAGTTCCCCATTTTTAAATGTCAACTTGAATGTCTCAATCTCAGAATCTAGTGTCTTCCATTCTGAACTTGCAAACAATCCCACTATGCAAACAAAAGTGGAAACCAATGAAGTGTAAATTTGCATTTCAAACACAACAGCAAATGTTTCCTTCTTAAATACTTTGTCAAAGGAAAACTGTGTAAGAGAAAGCAGTAAAGCATAGGCTGCTGAAGCCCCAACAGTGCATAAGAAACCAATAACATGATCTTTCTTTCTTTTGGAATGTTTGCCATGTTCATCATGTTCTGAAGAATCAGGATGAATTGCAACCAGTGAAGCTGATACAGTGATAAGGACAACTGACTTCAGAATTAGGAAAGTGAGCTTTTCAGAATTGATAGTGAAGGAAAAAATGACATTGAAAATCAATTGGCTTGCGCAAATGAGAGAGTATGTTGTAACTGAAAGATCCCAAAGGCTTAGTGAGTGCAAATAGTTGTCTATGGCTAGTAGACAACCAAGGGAGAAGTAAAGCAGAGTAAGAGTGAGAAGTGAAGGCTGGCTTGGGTCATTGTAGGAACTTGAGACCCTTTTCGGGGTGGAGAAAACTAAAAGTGGGATGAAGAGGACTGGAAATCCAGCTGTTTGCACAAGTGCTCCCATCCATTTACTGTGTCCACCATGGTCGAAGTAGAATTTGCCTAAAATAACAGCAACGGCTTGACCAAGCAAGAGAAAGACGATGTTGAGTGCCACTGAATCCACCATTTCCAGCGCTTATCAGGTATGAGCAATGAAGGTTGATCACTAAGAGTGGATGCATCATCTGGAACAGGCCTTTGTATTTCTGCAACATTGAAAGCCGGTACATTATACATTGAGTAACCATAAGAGATGATTAATGCCGAGATATTTATATCTGAAGATAAAAAAGAGTGATGCAGCTTCTTATTTCTAGTATTTGGTATGTCTGGCTCTATTTACACGTTAAATAACAAAATTGGACAAGGACACGTATGTTCTGTTGCTGTAAGAATATATGGCTGACAAATATGGAATTATGCTTATGTATACTAGAAACTGTAACTTGGGGCTAACGGCTAAGCACCTAACTTTTCAAGCAATGAATCCTTTTTGACCAAAAACAAGAGTAGAAGTTCAAAATTGGACTGTAAATCCTATGAGACAGTGAGTATAGTACTTGATCATATTGAGGCAAGTTCATGAAAACTATCAGAAAATCAGAACTTCAAAGCAAGACAAAAAACAGTTTAACATACAAGTTCAGTTTCACACAGCTTAGCTTCACTCGTACACAACTTAAGTTTCGTCTAAAGTTTCTTTCTGTCAAGTATATAAAACAGTTTAACATACAAGTTCAGTTTATCATAAACACTGTGTCTACCTCAAAGTTGATAGTAGTATAAAAATTTGCTTATGCATCAAAAGAAGAGAGAAACTGAAGGGGAGTGGACAGAAGAAAAACCTGATTCGCAGTCTGGCTGAGCTTCAATTGCATCCATATCAGCTAATCCAACATAACCCAAAATAGAACAAGTATTATTATTAAAGTCGTTTCATATAGGCAAATATCAAGCTTCTTAAATGCTTTCTTGTTCTATCTTGTTGGTTTCTTTCGTTCTTGACAATGAACAAAGGAATCAATGTGTCAAAAACATATGACATTGTTTTGGACTCTTGTAGTCTACTGATTATTCTTGTGGCGGCAGAAGATTGGTTCCAATTGGAAATTTTATTGTCTTGGTTATTATCATATTATTATTATTAAATTAATTAACAACAATTTTTAACTTTTATTAGTACAAAGACTCAAGTAAAAAGCAGAGTTGTTTTGATAGGGAAAAGAAAACAGAGTTTTGGTTTTTGCCTTTTTGGTCAAAGAAAATGAAAAAACAGAGTTGAGTCTCTTACCCTTTTCCATGAATAATGATCGTCCCCGTGAGAGTGGTGAGTGAGCAAAGAGTCTCCTAAACAACCAATAACTTTACACATTTGATGATTCTTCTGCCATTTTAAAGGAACAAATGAAAAGTCCAGTTTCTCACCATCAGGTTACCTCCTAAAGCTTTTCAAATTGCCTGCAAATAAATCATCAATATTGCAAATGATGAGTAATTTTAATTTGATGTTAGAAATGAATATAATTTCATCTTACCTTTGATTTTGACAGAAAACTTTCAAGTCAACTCCTTCCAATGTCAAGGTTCATGAAACTCAACACGAGGTATGTGGGCAATCTTGGACCACTCTCGTCCTTTATCCTTTTCGCACTCTTCTTTCAGCAATGGACAGGAATAAATGGATAGGTCCAAAAGCGAGAGAAGCATGTCTTTTTCAGGAAGAGATGTGAGCTTAGGACAACTACTGATAAACAAACACTGAAGAGATGGCAGGTTCTGAAAGCCCCTGGAGGATAGGCATTTCAAATTCTCGAAAAAAGAAATGGTCAATCTTGTGAGAGAGGAGGGCAACATCATTCCTATCTCCTCCGGAGGAAACGACTCCATATTGGGACATCCTCCTGCACCCAAAATGTTAAGTGTTTTAAGAGAGGTGAGTGTATGCAATCTCCATTCAAGTAGAGACTCATAATTTCTAGGAACTGAGATTTTAAGTGATATTAGGTTGGTAGAGAGACCCTCTTTTGGAATGGATATCTCATTCCTAACCCCCAATTCCTGAAGAGAGGTGAGTTTGTGCATGTCATTGGGCAAGGCTCGCAAATTCGCACAGTTGGAGATCCAAAGCTCTGTCAGATTGGTGGTGGGCAAAAATCCTGTCAAGGAAACTAGATTTTCACATTGAACTAGTGATATCTTTTGAAGTCGGTTGAGCTTGTGTAATCCTTCCGGTAAAGATTTAATACTACACCGCCAGATGTCAATAGATTCAAGACAAGTGTTTTCTTCAACGGTTTGTGCAACCGACTCCAGCTCCGGGCAGTTATCAAGCTTAAGCTTTTTAAGCCCCATGGGTAACTTGCCGCTTCCTGATAAAGAAGCCAACTTTGAGCAATTCTTGATATCGAGATTCCGGAGGCCAACTGGCAGTGATAAAGATATTAGACAAGGGCAGTTATAAATAACCAAATGCTCAAGACGAGAAGCGTTATTGATGCCAATATCTTCTTCATCCACCAAGCATCGCAAATTCCTGCAATCATAAATCACTAAACTTTTTAAAACTGGGGGGAAGTTATTTGCAAAAAGAGAAACTACTTTTGGGCACTTCACGATTCGCATTTCTGTAACAAATACGAGGAAATGCTTCCTTATTCTCAATGACTCCATATCCAGACCGTGCTCGTTTATCTTCAAAGTTTCAATGCTGCACAGCTTTCCAACTTCAAACGGCTCCTCCTCTGCCTCCTCTTCCTCGTCTGGCTCTAACAAGACAAGTTGTGGACAAAACCAAATTTCCAGATTACGAAGAGATCCACAAGGTCCAAGCAACCCCAACTCCTTTAGCAATGAATATGTCAATCCTTTGCAACTAGAAATCTCACAATACTCCAATGTTGTCGCTATTGACATCAGCCTCTCTCTCGGAGTAGTAATTTTTGACACCTTTGAGAGGGAGACCTTTTTCATTGAGACAAAGTCTGCAATATTTCCAAGCACCAACTCTGCACACTCCTTTATTTTTAATTTACATAGCATTGGAAGATCGGAAAGTGAAACCACCAATTGTGAACACCCACTAATTACAAGCTTCTCTAAGGAATGAAGATGGTTAGGCAATCTTCCCAACAATTGAGGGCAGTTTTTCATATAAAGCTCGACGAGGCTAGGGAATTTCACAACTTGCTCATCAACTAAGTCCCATTCCTTCCAATTCGGCATATCCTCAAAGGACAACCTCTCTAATGAAGCAAATGCATTTGATTCATTCTCTCCATAGAACTCAAAGCCGACCTTCTTTAACTCATGCATCCCAGCAATGGTAAGATCTTTCAAAAATGGTAATTTTCCAATTGAGGGTAGTGATATACAATTTTTACAGTTTCTAAGAACCAAAGATGACAAATTTTGTAATGAAGAATTCATCCAAATCGGAACCTTCGTTCCACCATAATTCAGAATGCATAGCTTTTTAAGCTTTTTGTGGGGTTCAAGAAAGTTCAAGACCTCTTCTTCAACTGTTTTATTTCTGCTACTATCAAAATTTTTTCTCCACTCTAGTTCTATTTCATCGAGGCATGACTTGTCAATCAACTTAGCCTCCCCTGCATCTTGAGCTTTAACAACGTTCTCCAACCCAGAAATAGAAAGCTTGCCCTTGAGATTGGACAAATTTTTTATCTCTTGTATCTGATATCCCTCACCTTTTCCCAAAACAAAATTAGAAAGTCTTCGAAGATTGGTCAGTTTATCAATTCCAAATGGCATCCCTTTCAATGAAATTGCACCATTGAAATCAAGAACATGCAAGTTGACCAGAAATGAAAAATTTGAGGGTAGCTTTTCAAGCTTCCGACACCCAAATAGTAGCAAGGTTTCTAAATTGTATAGGGTGCATATGGAGTCAGGCAGGCTTCTAATTTTAGTGTGAGAGAAATCTAGGTAGCGCAAATGTCTTAGTTTGTGAAAAAGGTTTGGATGTAAGTCAATGATGTAATACCCTTTCAAAGAAAGCACCCTTAGACATCTAAATTTGGGCAACAAATCAGTAAGGACAATATTGCTTAAATAACATGAATATCTCCTTAGTCCTGGCAAAGGTAGAAAGGTTCGTAAATTCTCAGTTTGATCAAAGGCTTCAAACCTTTTGATTCCATCATATCCGCCACGAACATAAGATGAATGGCGAGTACGATTTGGGAATTTCAGTTGTTTATTATCCTCCAATTTGAAGCACACGTCTCCTGCTACTGATTGAGCTAGATCATTGACAAGGTCATGCATTATGAAATGAGATTCATACCTTGGAGATGCTTGGAAAAGTGACCTCGATACTAGATCTCGAAAGTATCTGCTACCAAGAACTTCAGGTTGAGTTTGAGTGCCTGCTCCTTGTAGAAAACCTTCTGCCTCCCATAACAAGACTATATCCTCCTCCTCAAATTCATAATCCTTAGGAATTATAGAGCAATACGCAAAACACCTTTTCAACTCCCGAGGAAGATGATGATAGCTCAATCGTAGAGCTGGCAGTATGCTTAATATCTCTTCTGGTATGTCCCATATCTCACTCTTTGATATCTCTTCCCATGCCTCAGGGTCTCGGCTAGTGCGTAGCAAGCCACCAATGGCTTTAGCTGCCAATGGTAACCCATTGCACTTGTTCACTATGTTTTCTCCGACTTCTTTTAGCTCTGGATGTCCACTAAAATCACTTGCTTCCAATGCATGTTGAGCAAGTATAGACAAACTATCCTCCTCCGATAACTTCTGGATCTGGACTGGGTTGGCTTTAACGGTGCCCATAATAGAAGAAACATTGAGACTCCATGTTGTAACGACAATTTTGGTTCCTTCCCCAAAAGGGGATAGTAAGATGGTCAACTCCTCATAATTCTCGTTCCAAACATCATCCAGGACGAGCAAAAGTTTCTTCCCAAGCAGCTTTTCCTTCAACTTGACTTGAAGCAAATTTAGATCATCATTGTTGTCATAACAACCAGGAGCTACTGACTGTAAGATTGTCTTTGTTATGGCAATGGCATCAAAATCATCAGAAACACAAACCCATGCCCTGTCTTTGAAACAACTTTGGATAGCAGGGTCATTGTAAACAAGTTGTGCAAGAGTTGTCTTGCCAATGCCTCCCATCCCAACGATGGGAATCACACGAACTTTTTTATTCTCACGACCATCATTGCCCAAAAGCAATTCAACTATAGCTACCTTTTCTTTTTCCCTGCCGTACACATAATGAGTTTCATTCACCACGGAAGTAGGTTGAAGCCTCTGTTTGATTGTGGAGGACTTCGTTGCCCCCTCATGAATTTGTCTGAATTCCAACTGACTTCTTCTCGTTGCCAAATCACTCATTCTGCCACTAATCTCTTTTATCTTCGATATCATCTCATTATTAAACTTGAAAGATTTTGGGGAGAGAAACTTTTTCACCTTGTTTTTGATGCCTTGAGATTGATCCTTGGAGGATGTCAAATTGCTCCCCAAAGCTTCAGTAGCAAACTCATCCAAAATATCATCAATATCGTAAGCCAAATCCTGAAGATCGGCCAACCATTTCTTCACAGACTGATCCTTCATCTGCCTTTGTTCAGCATCATCAAGCACCGCACGGATGTCCCGCAGCGTCTTCTCCCACTTCTTCAGCTCCTTGCGAACATGTTTTTTAGTAACGAAGTTGAGCAAGTCGGAAGATGTTAAGTTGCGAAACAATCCATCAAAAAAAGCTGTGAGAGCAGCCTCCCCAATGATAGACATTTTTTTTTTTCAAGAAAGAAAAGCTAAACAAATCAAGAAATGGAGATTGAAACTAAGAGGAGAAGAGATCTGTTTGGGTTATTGAGTGAAAGTTGAAGGTAGTAGTTTTGGCTATGGCTATATGATTTCAATCGGGTTGACTTGAAGTCGTCGAATTCTCATGGAGTTATGTGGGGTTGTTGGAGCCTGGAGGCCGACAGTATATTGATTGGAAAAGACAAGGAAAAAAAGTACTGCTAGTCTTTCCTTTTTGACAATAGGAAGAAAAAAGTTAAAATTAATACTTCAAAATTGGAATAAAAAAATCTTTATAGCATGTTACATTGATTTTTCAAAAAGTAGGCTTACAAGTAGAAGTGAAAAAATCCTGGAGTACTTTGTCACACCTACTGTAGTTTTGAGAGTAATAAATATAAATAATTGGCTAGATAGCCTTTTTGCCCCCTGAACTTTATAAAAATAGGCCAATTTATCCCTGAACTAATAATTACGCCACAATGCCCCTTTAATTTATAAAATCAAGCCAAACTACCCCTTATCATCAACGCCGTTAGTCACATGACTAACGGCTCTGTCAACTCCCCAATTAAATGCTGACTTGGACTTTTATGGCTGACGTGGAATTTTTTCATTGGGCATGTGAGACCCACGAGAATAACAAAGCCCAAAATAATTTAAAAAAAACAGAAATATATATTTATTTCTTTTCATAAAAGGAAATATATATATTTAAAAAAAAAATTTCTTCTTTTTGCTGGAAACCAAAAGGGGGCTAGGGTTTTTAGATTTAATTTCTTCTTCTTCTTCCATCTTCTTCCCCTATACAATTACTAATATGTTATACAGGGCAAAGAGAATCCGGAATTTCAAAATTCTAAACTAAAGTTGGACGTTTGACCACCACAATTTTCAAAATCAGATCTGATAAGTCTCAAACAAAGTCAATCCTAATTACTAAGAAATTAGAATCTTGAAATGTTGGCAAATTCTTACTCGAAGAAAATTCTTTGAGATATTGAAGGTTTGCCGCAAGTGTCAGTGTAGATTTCCCATGACAGCTCAAATCCCATTGATAGCTTTTGGTAGACATCTGAAGTAGACAGACCGGTGATGTTGTTAACAGCGGTAATTCGAATCCTGTCTATGACGGTGCAGAATTGATTGAGCTCTTGCGGTGGAGTTTGGTGATTTAAAAAATACAAGTAGGAAGAGCCGATATTGGTGCAACGAGAGTCATCGACATAAAGCGAAGATTGTATTGCTCTGCTACAATTTACAAGATACAGGTTTGAGGTATCGTATGAAAAAAGGGTGTTGGCACATCACATAAAAAAAAAAAAAAAAAAAAAAAAAAAAAAACCAATTATCAACAAAAGCAGGAGTAAAAGAAGAGTACATTTTCATGTTCGAAGATGAGCAAATGACCTGAGACCTCAACAATTTACCAACACAGCAAATATGAAAATAGCCCAATAAGGTTTCGACTATATTTTGTTGAAAAAGAATAGGAGATGAAGAAGGATAGGGGAAGAAGTAAGAAATTAAATCTAAGAACCCTAGCCCCTTTTGGTTTCCAGCAAAAAGAAGAAAAAAAATTTAAAATATATATATTTCTTTTTATGAAAAGAAATAAATAAATATTTCTATTTTTTTAAAATTATTTTGGGCTTTATTATTCTCGTAGGTCCCACCGCCCAATGAAATAATTCCACATCAGCCATAAAAGTCTAAGTCAGCATTTAACTGGGGAGTTGACGGAGCCGTTAGTCACGTGCCGCCACGTGACTAACGGTGTTGATGGTAAGGGGTAATTTGGCCTGATTTTGTAAAGTAAAGGGGCATTGTGGCGCAATTATTAGTTCAGGGGGCAAATTGACCCATTTTTGTAAAATTCAGGGGGCAAAAGGCCTATTTAGCCATAAATAATTACTGTCTGCCAGGCTGTTGCTGTAACATCATTGCCATTGCTCTCTCAGTTTAAAGCAGTTACAGGAGAGGGTGAAATCGATACCAATCACAATTTTCTATTGCCAACAAAATCTTCCGTGTCTTTGCCGTCTAATAAGTTTAATTTCAGCCTAAAAACACCAGCTACTTTGGCTTCTAAACATTTTGGAATTGTCTGCAAATGCCCAATAAAATGAATCATAATCAATCCTATTTTTTTTAACTTGACATTTTAAAAGAATCAAGAAGAAAAGCTTTCAGATTACAACATTATATTTGAAGTGATCTAATACCTGTTTTTTTGAGGGTGACCATCAGGGTTGGCCTCCCCAATACCAACTAGGCTTTGGAATGATAAATTGGTGATCAACTCGAACTTCAGGAATGTGGCATATCTTCGACCACTCTCGTCATGTCTCCCACATGCACTCGTTTCCCAGCAATGGGCAACCCCGAATATACAAAAGTGAGAGTGAAAGAAGCATGTCTTTTTCAGGAAGAGATTCAAGCTTAGAGCACTCAAGCATCCACAGTTCTTGCGGAGAGGTGAGGTTTTGAAAGCCCTTGGAGGATAAGTATTTCAGATTATCGAATTTTTCCAAGGTGATACTTGTGAGTGATGGAGGCAGCATTGTTCCTTTCCCCTCTAGTGGAAATGACACCACATCCGAACATTCTTCACCATTGATGAAGAGAAATCTAAGAGAGGTGAGTTTATGCAATCCCCATTTCAAGAGTGAGCTAGAAAGACTAGGAACTATGATTGTCAATGAGGTTAGGCTGGTAGGGAAACCCACTCCTCCAAAGGAAATGCGACGTGAGCACCTGGAAAGACTCAGTTCCTTAAGAGCAGTAAGGTTCTGCGTGTTGGGGAGGGTTACCATGTTTGGACAGTCGCGGATCGAAAGCACAGTTAAGTTTGTGGTAGGCAAGCCACTTTCTGTCAAGAAAAATAGACTTTCACACTCACATATCTCCATCTCCTCAACATGCTTGAGCTTGTTCAATCCTCTTGGCAAAGATTTAAGCTTGTTGCATCCCCAAATCCGAAGAATTTCAAGGCAAGAATTTTCATGAATTGCTTGCACAATGGATTCCAGGCATAAGCAGTTGATAATGCACAGCTGTTTAAGCCCTGTGGGTAACATGCCACTGGTTGATAAGGAAACTAGCTTTGAGCACCTTGAAATTATGAGCGTTTGAAGCCTTTTGGGTAATGATAAAGATTTTAGTGATGGACAGTTTATGACTTCCAAGTGCTCAAGAAGAGCTGTCTCATTACTGATGCTGGCATTTTCTCCTTCATCCACCAAAAACTGCAAATTCATGCAACCTTCAATCACCAACATTTTCAAAGATGGGGGAAAGTTGTTCACTGAAACAGAAACTATGCATCGGCACTCTCCAATTCGCATTGTGGTAAGGAATGTTAGGAAATGCAAGTATTGCGGTAGCCTCTCAAGCCTTTCACAATCTCTAATAGTCAAAGATTTAATACTGCAAAGCTTCCCGAGTTGCAACTGCTCTTCTTTTACCTCCCCTGCATCTAACGAGACAGATTGTGGGAAACTCAAAATTTCCAGGTTCTGAAGAGACCTCAAATGGCCAAGTGATCCCAACAAGGATGTCAACTCATTACAACCATTAATCTCCAAATATTTCTGGCTTTCTAATCTTGAGAAACAAAACTTTGAAATACTTGAAAGAGAGACATTCTTCAATGCAGGAAAGTCTGCATAATCTCTAAGCACCAACTCTGCACACCCATCTATATCGAGCTCATGCAGCATTGGAAGGTTTGAAATTGAAACCACCAATTTTGGACACCCAAGAATTATAAGTTCTTCTAAGGAATTAACAGATTTAGGCAACCTTCCCAACAATTGAGTACAGTTTCGGATACACAAATGGCGTAGGCAGGGAAACTTTGCAACTTGCTCATCAACTTCATCAAAGTCCCATTCTTTCCAATTTGGAAGATCCCCTAAGCATAACATCTCCAATGATGCAAATGCATTTGATTCATCGTCTCCATGGAACTCTATGCCAACCTTATTTACTTCATGCATTCCCCTGATAGAAAGATCTTTCAGCAGTGGTAGTTTTCCAAGTGGTGGCAGTGATTTGCAGTTTCTGCAGTTGTTGAGAGTCAAAGACAACAAGTTCTTCAATGAAGAATCTAGCATCCAATTTGAAAATTTTGCACCCCCATAATTCTCGATGCTGAGTGTCTTAAGCATTCTATGAGGTTCAAGAATGTTCAATACCTCTTCTTCAAAAACTGCTTTATTTCTTCCATAACTGTCAAAGTTGTTACTCCACTTTAGACATAATCCCTCAAGGCCTGACTTGTCGATTAACCTAGCTTCGCAAGCATCTTCAGCTTTGATAATGCTCTCCAACCCTGAGAGTGAAAGACCACCCTTGAGATGCACTAAATTCTTCAAATCTTGTATCCGGAGCCAACCATCTACTGCCAAAATAAAATTAGAAAGCCTTTGAAGATTGGTCAATTTACCAATTCCAGAAGGCATTCTTTTCAGTGAATCTGCACCACTGATATCAAGATGATTCAAGTTGACTAGAAGATCTATTTCTGAAGGCAACTCCTCTAAGCACTTACACTTCTTTAACAGCAAGGTTTCTAAATTGTAAAGAGTGAATACTGAAGCAGGCAGACTTCTGATACAAGTGTAAGAGAAATCTAGGTGGCGCAGATGTATCAGATTTTCAAAAGAGTTGGGTAACACATCGATGCTATACCCTTTTAAAGAAAGCACCCTTAAGCAAGTAAGTTTGGGCAATAAGTCAATGAGGACAGTGTTGGTTAGATAATAAACCTCATTAGTACTTGACATCATAATTGGTAGAAAGGTTCGCAGATATTTCATACGGCCAAATGGTTCAAATTTTTTCGCTCCCTCCTTCAAGCCACGTACATAAGATGAATGCCTGGTGGCCTCAGATGCTTCTGGTTGTTCATTACCCTCCAATTTGAAGCATATTTCTCCTGCAACAAATTCTGCTAGACCATTGAATAGGTCATGCATGACAAACCGAGATATATCCCTGCTAGAAGTCTGGAAAAATGACCTTGATACTAGCTCTTGAAAGAATTTTCTACCAAGACCTTCCATTTGAGTCTTCAAGTTTGCTTCTTGTAGAAAACCTTCTGCTTTCCATAGCAAGATTATCTCCTCCTCTTCAAAGTCATAATCTTTAGGCAGAATAGAGCAATATGAGAAGCATCGCTTTAAACATGGAGGAAGATGAAGATAGCTGAACAACAAAGCTGGATTTACACCACACTGGTCTTCTGTCAAATCCCATATCCCACTTTCTGATATATCTTTCCAAACTCCATAGTCCAAATTGGTGCAGAGTAAGCCACCAATGACTTTAGCTGCCAAAGGTAAGCCGTTGCAGTTTCTTGCTATTTTCATCCCAACTTTCTCTAATTCTGGATGCCCACTAAAATCACTTGCATTTAGTGCATGTTGAGTAAGAACAGAGAGACAATCTTTGTCTGATAACTGCTGTAATGGGTAAGCTTTAGCATTGCTCACAACAGAAGAAACCTTGCAACTCCGAGTTGTCAAAATTATTTTTGTCCCAACTCCAAATGGCTTCAATAGGATGCTCAAATCATTAAAATTCTCGTCCCAAACATTGTCCAAGACCAGCAAAAATCTTGTGCCAAGCAACTTATCTTTCAAGGCAGCTTGAAGATTCTGAAGCTCATGACTCGTACACGTACAGGACTTGGCAGTAATTGATTGTAGAATTTTGAGGGTTACCAAAATGGCATCAAAATCTTTAGAAACACATATCCAAGCCTTGTGATCAAAAGACTTTTCTATGCTGCTATCATTATAGACAAGTTGAGCCAGAGTTGTCTTTCCAATCCCTCCAACGCCAACGATTTGAAGCATTGAAGCTCCATTTTCATTTCCATTTTGCCTCAAGAGAAATTCAAGTATTTCTGCTTTCTCTTTTTCCCTACCATACACATTAGTTTCATCCACCAAAGCCCTAGGTTGCAGACTTGCTTTCCTTGCCTTAAACATTGCACCTCCATTAATCTTTCTCAATCCCAAACTCCATTGTTGTGTTGCCAAACCATTCAATCTAGAACTGATCTTTTCAAACTTTGAAATCATCTTCTTGCTAAAATTAAAAGCACTAGGATTCGTAAATCTAGTAAACCAGGTAGAAATGGGTATCGGAACCTTATTAGTGCTGGCTTGATCTTCATGCAAATGCAGTTTGCGATGTAAAGCCTCCATGGCAAACTCGTCCAAGATATCCTCCACATCATAAGCCAAGCCATGAAGCTGGGCCAACCAGTTCTTCACATTCTGATCCTTCATTTGCTTCTGCTCTGCATCATTGACCACTGCTTGAATACTCGGCAAGAGCCTTTGCCACTCCTTCAGATGCTGGTTGACCTGCTTTACAGTGACAAAGTTGAGCAAGTGATCATAAGAAGCCAACTTAGCAAACAGCTCAAGAAAGGCAGAAAATGCAGCTTCTCCAGCCATGGACATGGTTCTTTCAACAGGAAAGAAATCAGAAATGTAAGAAACAAAGCAGTAGAGAGAAAAGTCAACGATGGAAAAACTGAACCAGAGAAAAGAAAGAGTGCTATTCTGTTTTGTAAAAGAGATCCAGCCCTCAAGTGCAAATGGCCTCTAAAGTTATGGAGCCTTAAGGATTAAGCTTTGAACGTTAAAAGTCTAAGGAATCCAATGTGGTTGTGGAAGGTCAACGCTTATGGCGAAATAAAATATATTTTCACGAAAAAAGAAATGCTTGAAGAGATATACGATATCTTGATCTTTCTCTGCTTCCATGATGAATATTTTAAGTTTTAACGAACATGAAACATGAAAGAAAATGAGCATGAAGAAGATTCTGACTTATCAGGGATTGCACGTGCTTGTCTGAGGTTAGGGGCAAAGGGTAACAAATTTACATTTTCTTTGAGACAAGAAATCCAGCTTCCAAGCCTTTGATGTTTTGTTATCAGTCTCTGGTTCTCTTCCTCTGTTTCTTCCTTTTTCAACGTTGAAGATCACATTTCTGGTTTTTCCATGACAAAAGCATCCCTTGTTCACATTGAGCAGATATTTGTCAGCGCTCAAAATATATTAGAAATTCCTTGGATGGAAACAGGGAATCGAATTATGATGGAGCATCAAATTACAAGTTAAATGGTACAGAACACCATTAAGTATCAACAATTGAGAAACTTGACAAGAAAAATGTTTATAAAATGATTTCTCTTTGCCGATTTGGCATCTCTATGTGAAAGAATCAGTCATAATCCGGTAAAATGCTTTGTTTGCTGTATAGACATGACCACCCTTGGTTTCTTATATTACATACATATATATACAGAAGTAACATTACAGAGGAAAAGAGAGACAATAGCAATCTAATGAGGGGGAAGATTAGCACCCTGGCAGTGACAGTGAAATACAGAGGTTATGATAAACCCAAAGCAGAAACGCAATGCTACATCCGAACAAAGGTCAGTGGCTCCTGATTATCCTGCATTTTTTTTGTGTTAAAACTAAAATCAATATAAACATATTGTATCATAAAGAAGGAAATAGTATTGAGGTTTTCTTACCTTCCTAATCGAGATAGCTCAGGTTCTGCCAATAGCATATCTTGAAGTGGTTTCACTTTGGTATTCATTTCCCTTATTTCGGAGCTATAAGCAAAATGTAAAAAAACAAATCTCTTCAGCCCATTTACAGCAAGAGTATGAGACATATAATCTACAACGGTGCATATTGGATTACAAAAGCAATAAATATATCTAAATAGCCTAATTACCTGTGATACCTAAAGAAAAGAAAAGAACAAGGTGGATTCCCTAATTCATAAATTAGTACCTGCACCGTATTATATGTACACAAAAGGAGACTATTCTTGGTGACAGATCAAAGTAAGGCTACAATGAATTTTGATAAAGGAAAGAAAAGGAGAAAGTAGAATACACACCCATATATATTGTCGAGGGAAAGCAGCCTGTGATGAATAGTGTAATCACTGCCAACATACGTCACAATTAAGCTACCAGCGTCTGGATGGGGCCAACTCCTGGAAGTAGGAAACCTAAGGATAAATGTCCCAGGCTCTTGCAGGCCTCTTGAACCTCGAAGTGAGAGTTCTGCTTCTTCCTTAGTTATAAACCCTTCTATCCACTTTGGTGATGTAGAATTCCACATTGCATTTATCCGGTGACTTGATAAGGTAAAAGCTACAGGGTATAGCCAACACCACATCTTCTCAAAGTTTTCTTGGGCCATGTAATCTCGGCATCCGGAAATTTTCTTCAGGAGCTCGAAGTCCTAAAACAAATGTTGGTTCAACAAATGTTAGAGCAACTATATCATTTATCAAACCCCGACTCATTACTTGATTTAACGTGCTTTATCAAGAGAACTTCTGAAATGGCGCCATTAGAAAAATATTTTCTGTAGGTAGTTGATGAACTTAAGTTTAATCTTTAGGATTAGATTGATTTTCACTATTGATAGGAAAACAAGAATGATTAAGCAGGTCTTTGCTATATGAATTTGATGCTGACACAATAACAAATAGGCCCAAAGCAGATTCACATACTGCAAAACAAGCATTTCAAAGATACCTTAAGTTTTTGATTTGGAACATGAAAAGAAGAACCATGTTTTTATGAGGACGCCACCAAGTAAGAGACAGGATCCTCAACATCTAAATCTTCAGGTTCTAAAGTAACGGGTACAAAAATATAGAAAAAAAAAGGCTACTATGGGGAAGGAAGTATGTATAGAATGTTATATGATATATTTTGTACGAAGTCCCTTCCTGTCACTTCCGTTTGATAGCAACATTAAGTATTGAGTGCAAGAAAACACATGACAAAACCAATCAATATGTAGACCATCAGGTAGAAAGAGAGAGAGAGAGAGACCTGCTGGGTAAGAGATCTAGTACTGCAGCAAGCAATCTTCATGAAATGCTCTTCAATCTCGAAAACTGCACTCTCCCATAGAACTTGTTGGTTGTTCTGTGCAATCAAATTCCAGGCTTTTGTTCCCTCTTCTATCAATCTTTTTGCAATTTTTATTTGACGTCTAAGAAGCAGGCAACAACATTTTTTTATTAGCAAAGGGAAGTACGGGACTTAATAAATAAAAGTTATAGAGTACTCAATATAAACCCCAAGAATAATTTTAACAGTGTTGTATATATTCCCCAGAATTACAGGCTATGGATTAGTATTTCAGTAGAACTACTTGCAGGGTCCAACTTTCATCCCCTAAATGGGCCCAAAGCTACTTGGTTGTCTTGTTATCAGAAAGGAAGCCAAGGACCAGCAATCAGAGAAGAATGAGCTTTCAACTAGGTAGAATTTAATTTTTGGAATAGTGTTAGAACTGTGACGTAATTGCGATTAGAAACAGACAAAAGATACGGAGCAACGAGTCAGACTAAAACTCCATGAACCTGATATGACAACAAATCACTAATTCAGAAGCATTTACGAGATATCTTACAGGTTCTTTAACATTCTGGGCTATAACCAAACAAGCATACAATAACATAATGTCTGAAAGAGCAAAGTAATGTAGATTACCTATGATGAGAACATCCCGAGTAAAGGGAAACCTGGTCTGCAAATCCTGAAATGCCGTCATCTGAAGCAGTAGTTGCAATTTCCTTGAGTAAAAGAGACCTATCAGTCAAGCCTCCCAGGCAGTACCTAAAAATTGTCACATCTGGAACAGAATGTCCCCTACTTGATACACTCTTTAAAGCTGGATCTCTAGCCCCAGTGCTCTCTGAATCAGACAGGGAATTGTCCACTTCTTCAATATTCTCTGGTCTTCCTTCCAAACTTGACCCAAAACCATTCTCAACCTGATTTAAAATTGGTGATGCAGTTGTCACCCATGCATAAGGATTATTCAATATACAATTCCAAAAAGTGAATAGATGTCAGATAAGCAGTTCATGGCTCTAGGCTTGAGGCAGTGCACAAGGTATTCTTTTTCACCATGTACATGTCCTTTCAGTTACACAGCTTCTCTATTTAAGATATATCCTCTATTAAAATTGAGAAATAGTAATTACCAAAACAAGTAATATTACATGTTTTTGCTGCCAAGTTGTTCTAAAGGTTACAGGTTATGTGATAAGTTGAAATTATAGAAATTATGTAATACTGAAACCATAAATTGTGTGTCCCCAGCCTCATCAATAAAAAATGGGTGCTGGAATAGTTTCCGTACAACATGGATGTGTTCTCTGATGTCATTTTAGTTATTCCAAATTGAAACTAACAATTTAACAGGCTTCACTACCAAATGGGCCCTAACGAACTGCTTCTATTTCAAATTACCCAAAACCAAAATGTGGAGGGCCAGATATGCTGCACAACTTTACATGATGGTGTATTCTACGGTCAAATAAAGCATGGCTAAAGCTATCGATACATCATGCAACAAGTGCTTTGCTAATGCCACATTAAATCGTGGCAGAACTAACAATACATAGACCTTATATAGTTTTTTTTGCTATTAAGCCATGAAATAATGATATAGTTGTGGGAAAATTACTAGGATAAAAAGCTTACTGAATACCTGATTGGCAGTCCAGGCACGAGAGTTGCATTCTTCACCAAGTGGGTCTGTTGAAGAAATCTTTGCTTCTCCCAATCTAACCCGCTTTGATGTTGGACTGAGTTTTGCTTCATGCACAGTATTGTGCTTAAGTTCTAAAGAAGCATCATCTAAGCCAAATGATTGAGATCCATTGAATGGATGCACTGAAGGGGTTTTTCTCCAGATAATAGTAGATGTCCTTGGAGTACGATTGCGAGAGATGCAACGAACTGAAGGAGAAAAGTCCTCAAGGAAACGATAACCCTCAAACTTTGATATCCCAAATTTTATGCAGAACTGTCTGTTATCACACTTGGATGAGAGCTGAGACAGTGTTAAAAACAGATCATTTCTGAGATTCAATATGAACTTCTAAGTAAATAAACAGTATGATATTAAAGGAAAATTCTAGATCCATATATGCTTCCCTCTTTATTATTGTTAATTCTTCCATATGCAGTAATCAAGCTGAATCTTCCTTGTTAAAGGTTTTTTCAAGCTGGAGCCAAGCATTTTTTTTAGTGTTATTTATGAGTTTGAGGTTGCTATTCCAATCAGCCAACATATATCATGCTTCCAAAAAAAAAAAAAAAAAAAAAAAAAAAGAAAAGCTTGCTATTCCAATCAGCCAACATTTATCATGCTTAGGAGCTCATTTAAAACTAAATTCTCTGATGGATGGTTGTTATTAGCCTTTAAGAAAGTCATTAATAAACAAACCATAAATAAACTATAAAGAACAAAACATGAACAAGTACTTATAATGCTTCTCACAAGATTGAGGTAAATATGGCTTTCATATGAATAAATGAATAAAAATATAACATCTCTACACCACAGTATAAGTCAAAAACTGGATTATTTTTCTCCAAAATCATTAATTATTTCTTAAATTTGGTACAAATACATTTAATTTCAAGCTTATGCTTGGACTGATTGAAACCAAGCCTAAGATCGAGAGCCTTATCAAAACAACCTCTATTTTTCCAGATTGGCTTGATCATAAATGACTTTTAGGCAACCTAGTAACACGAAATTTTGCACTGACTATGATAAAGATAGTTTAGCAGTAACTATACTATTTAATGGTCGCTATCAGCAAAACACATTATTGTCAGCAATTGAAACCTCAATGAGAACAAAAAAAAATGTTGTATTAGTTTCTCATGCACAGAAGCAAGCTCAACATGAATTTTCCACAAGTATATAGATGCATATATGATATACAAAAATTCCACAAGCTAAATGTGATACCGAATATTACCACCTTGGAAATCTTGAGCTTAAAGGACGCCCTCCCGTTTGATAATTTACTTGGTCGATCACAAGAGGCGAATTCAATTCCATCAAAGCTAGCTAAAAGAGGAGCTTCTTCGTCATCAGACTTCTCTACAGGTGATTGATTATGCGCATACAAAAGTGACGCAACAACCTTGACAACAAGCAATACCTAAAATTAGGTGCCAAACTTAAAGCCACTACTGCAAAATAAAATTTAAAGACTAATTACCTCTAAATCCTTGTTTATTGGCCGGCCAAAGGCATTTGATAAAACAACGTCCAAGGAAAAGATCCTTCGACAAGATGCCTGTCAGAGCGTATATATTAGAAGAAATCTAATGAGTAGTACCCTTTCATCATTTGGGAATCAATAATCTATGGTTGAAAAAACTATCTTGTATGCTATGTATATGAGCAGCCAGATAACCACAGTCAAATGCTTAAGACCATGGGGGATAACAACTAAAATATCAACCATGTTTAGATACTAAAATAGGAAATATCCTTTTCTTTTAACTTTGAAAATGTCAAATATTTTGTTCATAGGTTTAAAACTAAAAGCAAAGACCTATATCAACATACCTAACATTCATGGCTTAAAATGAAGGAGAATGGCATATAAGTTTGAAAGCTATCAACTTATTATAGTTTCTCGATGTCTCTTCCAAGAAACAATTAAAAAAAAAAACAATAACAATATTACGAAATGTAAGTGTAACTTTGTTCATATAAGTACAAAAATTATAGTTAAAAAGGAGAAAAAGTATAACTCTCTAGAGTCTACCTTGCCACCAACAATATTCCAAAAGCCATTGTCTTCTTCAATATCAGAGGCGGATGACTCGTCAATTGACAATTGTAGAGGTGGATCCTGGCATCAAATTTTCACATTAGGACATTGAGGTACATACACATGCTATGAGAAACCATCAAGGAAACATGAAACCACAACTGAAGTGCACCTTAACATAGTGATCCTTTATAGATAAGGTTGAAGGCAAGACTTTTGGATGATAAATATAACCCTGCAAATCATTATCACCAGTAGTACCAACCAATGTCATCCTCCTCAAGACATTCGGCACGAAATCTTTATTTGACAAGGAAGAAAGCTGCAGCTCGCCTGCAATCTCCCCATCAACATGAAGCCGCACAAAATCAGTAGAAACCTGACAAGAAAAGAAAGAACCATTTACATAGATGACAACAGTCGTAAACCACCAAATTAGTATTCATCTACTAAGTACATCTGAAAGTATACCTCAGTAACTACTTAGTCACAAAGCTACGCCTAATGTCTCCATTTCGAAGAGAAAGAAGGAACATAAGAGAGGTGTACAAACTGAGAAACATGCAGCCTCCAAGAGCTTTCTGCTCCTACTTCAATCTGACATTAGTTTCACATTTCTCTTTTTCATTTCGCTCTACGTTTCTATACAGTCCTGTCCATAAATTGGTTTATTCTACATCAACATAGAATCTTATACACATACTTGCCTAGTTCACTTTTCTCATTTGATTTTTCCTTCTTTGTACTTTCCCAGTTTCATTGTTACTCATTCAATGATTCAAGAACAAACAATACCTCTCCCCACCAACCAGAAAGTAAAATTACTACAGGAATGGATTCCTAGAAGAAAAGGATGGTGGGAGAAATATGCAATAAAGCATTTTAATATAAGAGCTCTTGATATATACACTTCATTTGATGCTTTATATCAAGATGTGTATATATCAAGAGCTTTTATAATTAAATACCTTAATTTAAAAAAGTTCTTTGATTCAAGCCTAATTCATTCTTCAATGCCAGCCCACAAAAAGCATTTCACGTTTTGCACAACATAGAAGGACACGTACATGATAGTAAGAAGAGCTTACTATCAATGAGAACAACTAACACAAAGAAACAACCAGATTAAAACCAGTCCATTCAGTTCTTCATTCCCAACTAATTCCAAACATTAAGCTAAGTTATTAACAAAACATAGAAGACTATCATTCAAGATGCAACCATCAAACTGATCATGTCCGTGCAGTAGCAGTTCTGTGACTTCTGTCAGATGTTAAAAGCATACCTCGTATCCAACATGTATCCATTTGTACTGAGGATTTTCAACCTCTGTCAACAATTTTGGAACTTCTGTTGACAAAGCAGTATCTTCCGAATCGGGAGCTTCATTGTGTGAGCAGGTCAATGGCAAAAGCGTCAAAGTCTTCTCATTAAGAACAAGTAAAGGAGCAGTGCTGCTAGTCTCCGAGCAGACCTATAAACAGAAAACAGTTCAAATTATTGCAAGAATGGAAATAAAAAAAAAACTCTTGTAAATATACAAGACAAGCAAGAACTAAACTACACACTAAAACAATAAAACTAGAATACTGATTTTTGCTCTGATAGATCATAACAAGAGAATTAAAGCAACAAAACAAATTAAAAAGTGTATTATGATGCAAAGTTTTCTAATTTCTTAAGAAAAGAGATAATGGCGGGTTCTATACTTCTCTATCACCCAAATACTCATAAAATCATTGAAGAAAAGCATCGAGTTAGAAATGAACATTCTTCCTAACAAACAAAAGGTCAAAAAAAGAGAACCAAGAAAGAGAAAAGAGGCAGTTTACAACCCCGTTTACTAATCGCCTAAAAAACCAACAAATTTGTTTTTTTTAAAAAAAAAAAAGATTCATAAGAACATTAAAAAAATTTAAAAAAAAAAGCAATAACAAAAAAGGTAAAATTTTGAATGAAAAAAGAGAAACCAAACCCAAAAACAAAGTAGATAAAGAAGGAGCAGCAGTTTGAGGACCTGTTTAAGAATGGTGGAAGGAGATGCATTGGAGTTGAAAAGATAAACCCAGAAACAGAACATAAAACCCTCTTCTTCTACAGCATTAATTTCCACTTTCAAATCCTTCAACAAGATGTAATCTTTTTCGTCTATATCATTCTCACCCATGATTTTCCCTTTTCCTTCAACAAATAAACCAAAACAAACAAACAAAAAAAAACCCCAGAAACTCTATCAGTTTCTTTTTGAAGTAGTGACCAAAAGGAAAAGCAGACACAGTTATTTTTTGTGCTCTGGTTGTTATAATGGAAGTTGGGGGTGGTGGGGGTTTTAGGAAATAATCTGATGGATTTGGGTGTAGCAATGTAATGTTGCATCCTTGTAGGAGCCAATGATTTTGCTTAAGAATTAAGTCAAAGGTTTACGCTGACTGACGTGTTGGATTTCAGTTGGGTCGTGATAGTTTGTTATGAATTGTGGCGGTTACACATTGAATTTTTTATTTATTTTTGATAAATTATAAATTTTTACTCAACTTTAGATGATTTCTATTTTGTCATTTAATTATGGAAAATAACGATTTTGTTTACTTAATTTTGTAAATTTATACACCCTCCATTCTATAATAACAGTCCTTTTTTTTTCACAAACAATAACAATCCTTTTAGGAGGAAATTTTTGTTGCTAATAGTGTCATTTTAAGAAGGCAAATTATACAATACACCGGCGGTGAAGTTTAGCAGACTATACAAGCGGATCCTGAAGGGTGATATGTGTCATTTAAGGACTAATTGAAATATTTAAAATTTCATTAATTAAAAAATTGAACATGTGTCAACTCCACAACCCACTTGTGGAGTCCAAAATTTACACCGCCGGTGTATCAAATAATTACCTAAGAAGAATCTAGGAAGAGTTTTAATGGGAATAAATTTATCTTAATAAAAGGGGTAAATTTGGTAATAGATGTTAGTTGTGTTTTGATATAAGAAATTTCTTAATATGTGTGAAAAGTCAAAAAAATGAACTCAATGGAGTTAGTCCCTTTATTGGAAGGTTTCATGAACTGAAAGATTTCAATATATACATCAAGCCTTTACTTGGTGAAAGGCCTAATTCTTACAACTTACAAGCTTTTCGTGGGATCGCAGAAAAAGTACTTATGGCTAGAATCTAAAATTATGTAAAAGAGGTGTACAAGCATTAAAAATTGCCACAATTTCAGAAGCTTAAGCGAAATTTCCTCCTTCCGGAAAGCAAAACAATTGAGTCTATATAATAGACTAAAAGCCTAAATAGGGGTCTGACTTTTAGTGAAAGGGTTATTTAAGGACTTAAACTTTAAAAAATATCAAACAAGTACCCAACATTTTTTATTTTGATCAAATAAGAACAATTTTCATGAAATTTGTGGATAATGGGACGTGCTTCTCTCTTGTTTATATATATCCACAAATTTCATGGAAATGTGTTTCTCTCTATTTTATATATATACAAACATTGCATTATCCTAATTTATTGAAAATGTCCACAAATTTCATGGAAATGTCCTTATTTGAGCCAAATCAAAAAGGTTTGACACATATTTGATCTTTTCTGAAGTTTAGACTCTTAAATTAAATGACATTTTCTCTAAACGTAGGCTGTATTTGAACTTTTAGCCATATATGATCTTATAGACTGCAGGGAGATTGAGTGTGTGTTGGACTTGTGGGTATCTCCCTCATTGATTTATACGAAATTGAGGATGCAAAAACTGTCCTTCCACCATTATTGCACTAAGACAATTGAAGTGGGCAACTGATTCATAGTATATGTTTGCTAACCTATTTTACTTCAATTTTGTCCAACACATGTTTTTAAGTTATACTACCATGTTTTATCTGATTATAATGGATCAACTGCAAACACTTTTTCCATCAACCTTGCATGGATCAGTGGCTGCGTAGGCATTGGCGTTGCCCGCTTTGCCGTCCTGTTACTTCTAAGATTGTTGCAACACCTCATCAAAATCAAGATTTACCCGCCATAGTTTGACTTTTTTTTTTATATATACTCACAAAAGATAAATTTTCTTTTTCAGTACATAAAAGTTGTAAATACTGATATGAAGATTGTCGGTTCTGCAGATTTTTTTTTTTTACAATCCATTTCGAATTGAAAAATAAATAAATAAACTTTTTCCATAGGGTTAATTTCTTCTTCCTAAGCAAATTGATAGCTGGGAAGGTTGCAATTTATAAAAGCATTGGCTTATGATGACCCTAACGTAATTAAAACCCTTGCTTGGTTTAAATATGGAGTTGAATTTGTGGACCAAATGGCCATTAATATGGAATTCCCATTATTTACGCTGCCAAGGGTCAACAGATTGAAGTAGACATAAGCATATCTTTATCAAGCGTAGAAAAGGAGACCCAATTCTTCAGAAAAAAAAAATTAAGGTCATTCCAAAGTGTATACAGAGAATAGCCCAAAAAAGCAGAAGGATTTCAGGCAAGTTACATAATTTTACCTACAAATTCTATCATTTAATTTCTGGCATGTTCCATATATTTCAAGTATCCTTATTATGTTCTGTTCTTTGAAGTTTGGTTCCTTCTTTGTCTGTGTATGTTTATAAATAATAAATCTTATGTCTCTAACTTTTCTGCTGATTGATTGCTCATAACATATATAGCATTAGCAACTAATTGGACCAATTATTAGATAAGATCAGTTTAGACAGACTCATGCCTTCAGATTCTGCATATATTGATTAATAGAAAACACTCACACAGGTTTCTATATATGGAGTTCTTGGGACCAATCCTAGAAATGGTAAGAATCGTTTCAGCACCAGTTGGAAAATATTTCAAGTATCATCGAGGTGTTGAAAAGTACATGATGATTCTCCATAAAAGATTGGAAGAATTAACCAGCAGGAAGGAAGACATAGATTCAAGATTGAACATAGATCTTCATTCAAGTAAAACTTTGAAGAAAGAAGTCAAGCTTTGGTTAGAAAGTGTTGGGAAGATTACTGCTGAAATTGATACCATTACTCAGGAAGTTGAAGAAAGGAAATACTTATCTCGTGCACGTTTAGGGAAGAAAATCGCGGCGAAGATTAAAGTGGTAGAACAACTTCATCAAAAGGGTGATTTTGCAGACATGTTAGTAATTGATGCTCCTCCAGGCCATAAAGATGAATTGCCAATGACAGGAGGATTAGTTGGTGACTCAACTGCTAGAAGAAATATGGAAGAAGTGTGGAATTGCTTGATGGGTGATAGCTATAGAAAGATTGGAGTTTATGGAATTGGGAGTTGGGAAAACAACCATTATGAAACACATTTATAACCAACTGATCAGCGAAACTGACAAGTTTGGTCATGTGATTTGGATCTCTGTCTCAAAATCAGTTAGTGTTACTCAATTGCAAGACAAAGTAGCCTGTGCACTAGGAGTTTGTGTACCAGAAAATGGAAGTGATGAAGTGATAAGGGCATCTAAGTTATTTGCAATGATGAGAACAATGAGGAAGTATGTTATAATTTTAGATGATGTTTGGGAAGATTTTCAACTGGAGGATGTAGGAATCCCCCAACCAACAACAGATAATGGAAGCAAGTTGGTTATAACAACCCGATTCGCTGATGTTTGTTCAAGAATGGGATGTAAAGAAATCAAAGCTGAGCTTCTTACAGAAGAAGAAGCTTGGGTGTTGTTTGTGGAGAAAGCTGGCTCTGATGTTAACTCTCCTCAAATTAAACCAATTGCAAAAGAAGTAGCTAAAGAGGGTGCTTGTTTGCCACTTGCTATTGTCACAATTGCTACAAGTATGAAAGGTGTTACTGAATTGTGTGAGTGGAGAAATGCTCTAGAAGAACTGAGGGATTCAACAAGGGGACATCATGAGATGAGAAAGGTACTCGAGCAGCTGAAATTTAGCTATAATCACTTGGATGATGAGAAATTAAAACACTGCCTTGTTTACTGTGCACTTTACCCTGAAGATATGGATATTGGAAGAAAGGAGTTAATAGAGTGTTTAATTACCGGGGGAGTTATACATGGAATGAGAAGCAGACAGGCAGAGTTTGACAAGGGTCATGCTATGTTAAACAAACTTGAAAAAGCTTGCCTTTTGGAATGTGTCATGCACCAGACTACTGTGATTGATAAAAGGGTGAAGATGCATGATTTGGTTAGGGACATGGTACTTCAAGTCACAGGCTTTAGTCCCCATTTAATGGTAAAAGCCGGTATGCATTTGAGAGGAATTCCAAATGAGGAGTATTGGACAGATGACCTTGAGATAGTTTCACTAATGCACAACTATATATCAGAAATTCCCTCTAATGCATCTCCAATCTGTCCCAAGCTTTCGACCTTGTTGATTTCATCAAATCATTGCTTGACAAGGATACCGGATTCCTTTTTCGTGCACCTAGGAACCCTTCAGGTTCTAGACCTCTCAGATACTAGCATTGAACTTCTGCCAAATTCTATCTCCAAGCTGGAGAAACTCTCTGCTTTGTTGCTTAGAGGGTGTTCAAGGTTAAGGCATGTTCCATCACTAGGAAGCCTCATTGCTCTGAGGAAGCTGGACCTCTGCCATGCTAGAATCAAGCAACTTCCACAAGGCTTGGAAATGCTGATAAATATGAAATATCTTAATCTATACACCCCTCATCTAGGCTTCTTTCCTCTTGGAATTCTGCCCAAACTCATAAATCTTCAAGTTCTCCTAACATACGGGGCGTCGAAAACATTAAAGATTAAGGGGGAGGAATTGGCAACATTGAGGAAGCTGGAAATCTTTTCAGGTCAGTTGTACAATGTTGATGATTTCAGTACATTCATGGCTTCCAGACAAGATCGAGGGCCAGTTTTGTACTCCATTCGAGTGGGAGAACACCTTTGTGCGACATTGAAGGAAGAAAATGAGTTGTTGGGAAAGGATGTAATTTTAAGCAAGTGCTTAGTGGATGATGATCAATTGGTCCTTCCAAATGACATTCAAACACTCGAGATTCGTCACTGCCAAGGTATAAAGAGTTTATGCAAACTTTTCTCATGGAAAAATTCAACTGGCCGCCTCAAGTCCTGTTTAATCTTCGATTGTAAGGATATGGAATTTGCATTTCATGAGTCAACTCTGGGAGATAGCGCCTTTTCTAATCTGAAAAAGCTTTATTTTTATCAATGCCCCAATGTCAAGGTGCTTTTCACTCCAAATTTGATTCTGCGAAACCTTGAAGATCTCAGAGTTTCACATTGTCGTCAAATGGAGAAGATAGTAGGAATGGAGCAGGAAGAAGAAGAAGGATTTGTTGAAAGCAATACCAAGACCTTCCCAATGCTGAAGAGTTTGAGTGTTTGCCATTTACCAAATTTGAAGACAATCTTCATGGGAATATTGCGTTGTGATTCTCTCCAAGTTTTGGAAGTAATTGGATGTCCGAAGCTGAAAAGGCTTCCTTTCTCTTCATTATTACTTCCCTCGAGCCTTGACAAAATATTGACAACAATAGAGTGGTGGGAATCGCTGGAATGGGATCAGCCAAATGCCAAGAATGCCTTTCAACCTTTTCTTCGACCTGAGTTGCAACGTCGGATTTCCAGTTGGGTTTTTTAAAGGTAAAACTTCTATAATTCTCAAACTGCAATATCCAGCCCCAATAGCCCATGTCTTAAAGTACCTCATTATAAAAGCCCAATACTGACAAGTTGTATTTATCAATTTATGTGCAGCCCAGTTGCGAGGACTATTAGAGTTGTAAATAAGGGATGATTAGGCTTCCAATTGAAGGATTAAGCCGAGTTAAAACTTAAAAGCTCCTCTATCCAAAAATAAAATAGAAAATGTTGTAAGTTTCTTCTCATAAAATATTCAATTTGTTTTTGTTTATTCTCTTTAGCATTTTCCCAAGGCTATATGCTTTGGGAAGGAAGGAAAAAGGTAAGGAAGAAAATTTCATCAATTCAAGGGTTGAGTTACAAAGTAATATGTGTAATTGTGCATCACAACCATTGGATTGAGCAAATTTTCTTTCTCATCCATTTCCTTCCTTCCTACCAAACGGACCCTTAATTCAATCTGTAACTTTCAGATTGCTACTGCGGAGGCTTGAACAAGACATATACTTGAGTTTCTATATATGATATGTTAAAAGCTGCTTGGACGAAAGATATATGAGAATCCTAGAACATTAATTATCGAACTTTTTCAGATTGCATTTAAAAATCTCTCATCATCCATGCTTATGATGGAAAAAAAAATGTAGGCTCAATTCTTGGTTTATAGCAATTTTCTTCAAAAATTATAGCAATTTTCATTTTTACACATGTTTCTCTTGAAATCCATTTTTGGGGTATAGCCGTATAGGGTTGTGCAGTAATTAGAAAAGAATCTCAGACTTAACTCCAACAAATCACTGTCTTATTAACCAAACTTGTCCACCCTTTCACTCACTAAAAGACATCATCTTTTTGTTCTTTTTCTTCAAAACCTTTATGTCACTTGGATCCTCTCTTCTTCTGTTTCTGTTCCCCATCTCCTTTATTATTATTAATAATCCCTTTTTTTTTCTCTCTTCTTCATTTTTAAATATATCATCATCATCTACCTCCTCCATCCTTATCCCTCTATATTTATTAATTTCCCTTCCTCATGAGACAATTAAAGCTATGAATTTTTTATCATCTTTTCTTCTTATTTTACTTCTTTCTCATCTCTCTCTTCATCATCACAATTCAGCTTTGGCCATCAGAAAACAACTTGAAGGTACTCTCTCTCTTCTTCCTTCTTCTCTCTCTTATACAGATTTTTTTGTTATTAAAAGTTAATTTGAAATGGTTTTATATATGTTTTAGATTTTGGGGTACTTGGCAATGGTAGACAATCATCTATGGATCTTGATGTTCCAGAAAGAGTATGAATCCTTGATTTTTTTTTCTTTTTCAATCTTTTTTCAAGTTTTTCTTTTTCTTCTTTGCTTTTCTGTATTTTTTTCTTAATTTCATAATTTGTTTAATCAATTCAATTAAGCTATATATAGTTTCTGAATTTATATGTTTTCCCTCTAATGCAGCCATGTAATGGGGATGATGATCAACATTTTCAAAGGAAAGAGTTGCATGAAGTGCACTCAGGACCAAATCCCATAAGCAATTCAGTCCCACAACAAAGATTGCAAACAAAATTGAGGAAAATATTACCATAGCTTTTTCTTTTTCTTTTTTTCCTTTTTTTACAGAAAGCAAATTGCGCGCTAAAGAGTTTGGATAGTTTGGAGTAAAGATTTGCTTACTGCTAAGTAGTTTGTCTTTGTTTTTTTTTTTTTTTGGATAGATATGAATAAATCAAAACATATATGTATACTCATCATCATGATTCATGAATTCATTCATCAAATCATTACAAAATCTGATCATCTGCTATTTCTTCAGTACGAGGTTTTAGAATATTGCATATAAATTACTTATATGTTGTAATGATTATCACCATCATTACCAAATCATACTTTACTTTAATGTAATTATCTTTTTTTGGTGAACAAATAATATAATTGAGCATTTCTTTTTACTACTTACATTTAGGAGAGTATAATATAAGTTCTTCATTAATATATTTTCTTTGTGTATATAGTATATGCCTTTTCCAATTGCTAGCTGTTTTTGTCTTCCCCTTTATATGTTTTTGGATTACATTATTTATTAATTTGAATTATGATATATAGTAGACCAATATTGCTTTGGGAATGGGAGTTAATCTAATTACACTTGATGATCATGATGAGCCTTTTGTTTTCTTGGCATTAGACAATAAAATGGAAATATGGAATAAATGTAGTACTACACTATTTATTATGGCAATATAAAAATCCCATTAAAGTATAAAGTTTTTTTTTTAATTACAGAGTATAAAATGCTTTAGTACTCTAAAGTCTAAATATGAGAAAAAAAATTTAAATAAGTATTTATTTATAAGAGCGATATATATATATATATACTTTAATATTTTATTATTAAATTAAATAAAATCTAAGCATATATGTATTGTTGATAATGAGTTGATTAATGACACTCAAATTATCTTTAAGTGGTCAATGGAATGGGGTATGGCTGTGGGTGAATGTGCTTCTCTTGTTTTGAAAAAGCAAATATTATTGGTTTGGATTCCAAGTCTTAAAATAATTGAAACTTTTGCTGTATTAGTAGGAATTATATTATATATCATGTCGAAAAGACCCAAAGACTAATGATTTTGCCTGGTCCAATCAGCTACAATAACAAATTGAGAGAATAAGGTGAACAAAAGAGGCAATACATTTATCTCTTTTTCTTTTTTTTTTTTTGAAATAGGCAAATGTATTCTAATTAATTCTTTGCAAAAGCAAAAATTAGTTTAAAAGTGTATCAAATTATTTAATGCGAAATAAATAACTCACACAAATTACATACAAATTATGTTGGGTTCTTTTTTGGTGACCATACGTACAAATGTTGGGTTAGAAGAATGAATATATATTAATTATAATGGTGTTGCTTCACATGCAAAACATGTCTACTTTCAATTTTTTTTTTGTTCGTTTGTTTTAATTTTGGGTCTCTTTCAAATGCATATAATCAATAAAACAAATCTTAGGGCTTTGGCAATTATTTCAAAGATACTTTAAGTAAAGTTAAAAATTTTAAAAAGCTGCATTTTTACTTTTCGACTTATGACTTTTACTATTAATGTTGGTAGATTATTATTTCTCGCATTTCCTTGAGAAGTCAAATTCAATAAAATGCCTCAATACAACTTTTTTTAGAACCTTTTATTGAGGCCCCATGTCCCTCGATTACCAAAATGAAATCTAAAACTTTTTTGAATTATACATTCAAACATTGAAAACGAAACTTTATCTTAAAAAAAAAAAGTAACGATACAAAATAATACACCTTCCATCTCATATTATCTGTCTCTTTTGGATTAAATTAATACTACCTTTGACCTTTAATTATAATATATATATATATATAAAATCAAATTTTCAAAAAATATGTTTTGAAGCCCCTACGGAGTGGTTTAATGGCAAAAAGTCGAGTGTAAGATTTCTGCAAGCATGGTCATGTATTTGAATTTAAGTAACGTAATGTTTTTTCATATAAACTCTTACTTGTTTCCACCTTATGTTAAGATCCACTCTTGGCACGCCCCACCACTGCCTGTAGGTGTGCCCCTCGCCATGGAGTCACCAGGATTTAAGGGGGAACGGGGGACTTAAACCCCTAGATCGATGACACCCACCAAAAGACCCCTTTTTTCTGTCAAAAAAATATTTTGAAAAACTTAATTTAACTTAATCAAAACATAATTTGTTAAAGGTAGAATTTCAAATAAGGATAGTCTACCAAGAATTATTATTACTTGGTACCATACTAAATTATAATAATTATTAAAAAGGAATAGAATTTTAATTATTACTAAAAAGAATAATAAAATGTCAATTTTACCCTTAATTTAATTTGAAGTTAAATTTTGAATTGAAACCATTAAACATATATCTCTCCCCTCTCTCAGCAAAAAAAAAGAAGCAAACCCCATCAGCCGCCTTCTCATTTTCCCATAACTGATAACTGGACTCTAAATCCTCATAATCTTCCCAGTAAGAAAAAATAGTTACCCCTATATAAGGAGGCAGTTGAACTCACCTAATTAAGAGCTTGGTTCGCTTACGCGTTCTACAAGGTTTTAAAAACTAATTATTGCACTATCAAATTGGGGACTCTAGTGGACGTTTATACTGGCAACAATGTATCAAACACGTATACAAAGTACAAATTAATATTACCCCTAAGATGTTCGTTGATCGAAATTCCTCACAGAGAGACTTTTTCTTGATACATGTTGATGGTTGGGGCTATGTAAATTGTGGGGACTTATAGAGATGACATTTGAAATTTTATAAGGGATTATGACAGATTTTTTTATCATAAAACTTTGAAATCAAAGATAAAAGTGGTATTACAATAGTCTTTGTAATATATTTTTTAAAGGTTCTAATTCCTTTCTAATAATAATAATTTAGCATATTACCAAGTAATAATAATTACTGGTGGTATCATTTGAAATTTTCCCTTTTTAAAAATTTTATTTTATTTTATTTTTATAATTAAAAGGGTAAAATTAGGAATACTTGACGGAATATATAAACTGGGAATGAGGGAGTAGAAGGAAATTGCGAAGTTGGAAAAAGAACCCTAGATATTGATCTGATGGGAAGAGGGAAAGGCGCAAAACATCGTAAACGTAATGGTGCGCAAGGTGAGAAGTGAAAAGTCGACGCCTCCGACGGCTGATGGCAAAAATTTGACACCTTCAACGGCTAATGGTAAGGTTTCCGGATATTCGTCGACGACGATGGCGTCTGATCTCAAGACTTACGGGACCTCGTCGATGGCTTTTGATCAGAAGGAGAAGCGTATATTTAATCTCCGGGGAAGAAAATCAGGATATCCTGCACGAGTTGCCTCTGCAAGGAATTGATGATGAGGAGGACTATTCATATTCAGGAGATGTTTCAATCTCTGCTAAGGATTCACCGATTATTACTGCGGAGCCAACGATAGCTGGCCCCTTAAAATCCAACTTTTCTACGGGCGCAGCAGCCGTAATTGGCCTGGATTCTCGAATTTACTGCATCGGTGGTCGCTGTTTCGATTTAGATGATCGTGATGGTTGCTTGCAGGGTGTCATGCAGCAGTGTTTTGTGTGGAAGTCTACGAGTCTAATAACGAGTGGAAACAGTGCCGTCCCATGAATATAGGCCGCCGATCTCCACTCGCTTGTGCTGTTGATGGCAAGATCTTTGTCTTTGGTGGATCATGGCTTGATAAATTTATTGGTGAGGTTTATGACCCGGAAAACGATAAATGGGAATACTTACCTCCATTGGAGAATTTTGGGGGCAACAGTCGTATTGCCCCTATGAATGTAGTCCTGGATGATCCCAAGGATGTCACGAACAAGCTGATTCTGGTTAATATTTGGGCTACTAAACCCCTCTATGCGTACAGTGTGCGAAAGAATAGTTGGGAATGTTTTGACGAGGAATTTGGTGCGGATGGCCAACTAGCCCTACTTATGGCCAACTCGTGCTGTGGTGGATAATTTTATCTACTGTTACTTTAATCTCCTGGGAGATTTTTTGCATACGATTTGAAAGGAAAAAGTGGTACGACATTCATGGCATACTTGAATCTGATGATCGATTTCATCAAACTGTTACAAACAGGAATCCGTGTTGTTCCATTTGGGAGGAAACACCTTATGCTTTCTTTGGTCTTATACCGTCTATAGTGTATTCCGGGAGGGGGCGGTTATTATTGGATGCGCAAAATTCAAAGTAGGTGGAAGAAATGATAATAAAAGCGAAACAGGCTTATCTCTCACTCAACAGCGTCTGTATATCCGCCATAAACTTCATGCCTTAGGTATGGTACGCTATGCCCTACTGTAGGTAGTATAGTATACCATTAGGTTAGGTCCATTATACTGTATTTATTTATTATGATTATTATTATTTCGAGATATTGAAAACATTCAATCAATTCAAATTCTTTAATTTGGGAATTTAACTAGCTGCGTTGCCTTACCTCCTTGCTCTGATCAGATTTCCAATAGAAGAGACATATGGAGAATCTATCCTCTTTTAGAAAAGAAAAGTTTCTTATGTTTCAAAAAAAAAGTGACAATAAAATTTTCTAAGTGCCTCTAAACCAACTTAACAAAGCTAATTCAATCAATAATTCAAATCTATATCTGCAAAATATATATAAATATATAATACATAATAATTGAATGGATCATATAAGACTTGCAAATAAACCCTACAATATTTCTTGCTTTGCTCGTCCTTATACGACAAATTGACAATTAGGGCATAGAGGTGTGAGAGTGATATTTTTGCAATAATTGTAGTGAAACAATGCTTATGATCATCTCTCAATTATTGAAATCATAATTGGGTTTCTTTTTCATTGTTCATAAGAATCTTGATTGACTTTAATTCACACATATCCCCCATCTTCCCGTACGTCGGTAAACTAACAAGAGGCATATTATTGGTTTATAGATTTGACCTATAATCCTCTCGATCTCATCTCCTATATACCTTTTTAAAAAGAAAAAAAAATCAAATATGATTGATTTGGATTGAGATAAAGTCTCAACCAAAAAAAAGAAATGAAATTAGGCAATGTTGTAATTGATATGTGGATACTATAAATGAGACGACAATGAAAGGAAAAAAAAAAAAAAAACTTTGCACAATAAAATCGAAAAAGAAAAACTTTGCTCAATAAAATCGAATAAGAGCAGTAGCTACAATTTGTTGCTCACAATCAAAGATAGTGCTTTGCTTTCTTATCATCATATAGTTCATATATATAGTAAATCACAGCACTAGTTGGTTTTGGCGGCGCATGTTTATTTTTGGCAATCACGGGGTCCATCAATTTCTGATCATCAGTGTGATGTTTTCGGCTTTTATAGGTTAATTAAATAAATATAAATGACTATGGACTAAGGACTAAGGACTAAATTAGGATGTAAATCTTGTTAATTTCATTGGCATAATTCTTTTCAGAATCGAGCTGTATTGGTCCCTAAACGGTGAAACTTCATTGTGCATATATACTCTTCATTCACTTGACTAAAATCTGAGACTTTAGAAAAGAATATCCAAATAAATACTCAGCTCAGCACACAATGATAAATCTTGTGAATCTCAAATTATACCATTGATAATGATAATCTTTTACAGTTTTGTTTCTAGTCCCGGGGAATTGTTGGGTCCAAAATGATAGTGATGTCTAGCCTTGCCCAAGCTTCAAAAAGGCCACAAGTAGGCCTTCTCTTTAATCGCCCATATTTGGGCTCCTATCAATCTAACTAGCCTGACCCATTAGAGTAGCTAGCCCTTCGTAATGCCAAGGCTTCACGCTAATTAGTTTGATCTTTTGGGCTGAGGCTTCAAACGATAACAATGCATAGTTCAATAAAATACAACATAGATCAATCAGGGGTTTGGTCAAGTGATAAACGGTTTAAACATGTATCAGATTCGAGACTCTTGTGTAGCTACTCCCGTTGGTAAAATCACTCACTAAAATTAGGGCTAGGTGCACGATGCGAGTCAAATCCAGATTAGTCATAGTAAAACTCTTGATATCTCGGATACAATACCAAAAAAATAAAATGGAACATACTACTATGACGTTTTGAGGAATGTTGAAATCGGATTATAAGGTTTATCTCTTAACTCTATTTTACGATGATTCAGAAATCAGAATCTTATATGTGTTGACAAAATCTATTGGCAATTGGCATGCATGTCCATATGATCACACCCACCAAAATTTGGTGCAAAACCACGCCGAAACTTGTTCTTCCTTCAAGCCGACCTTGACCAAACTTTTGAGTTGATTCTTCAAGTTGGATTTGTTGGTTTTTCCGGTTTCTCTTGTTTTCACCAAGATAAATATTACAGTTTCTTACAACTTTTACATAACAATATTGATTTCCCATTAATAAAGTTGTTATAAATACATATATATGGTGGTAAGAGTAAGACATGAATGATTGTATACTTGTAGCCAACTAGCCATAGGGTTGTTAGTTATCTAAAAGGGGAGGGGAAAATGAGTAGACGAAATCCATGACCCTTATTTGAGGGCAAAATGATTGGCTTTAAGAGGATAGATATTCAAAGACAAGAAAGAGACAATCTTTTCTAAGTTTGTTCAATCCGTCTCAAACTTAAGATTTTCTTCGTATTTTTCTTTAATATATACTTTGGATAAACATATTCTTTTTTTTAAAACTTATTTTATTTTATAGCTATACTAACGTGAAAAAACGTAACATTTTCCCCTTCCACCACCAAAAAACTTTAACATTTAATTATCAAAAAAAAACTTAATATTAATTTCCCTATCTATATAAATGTGGTTAACTTTAAGGGTAATTATTTGATACACCGGCGGTGTAAATTTTGGATTCCACAAGCGGGTTGTGGAATTGACACATGTCTATTTTTGAATTAATTAAGTTTTAAATATTTCAATCTAGTCCCTATAAGACACATGTCACCCTTCAGGACCCGCTTGTGTAGTCTGCTAAACTCTACCGCCAGTATATTGTATGATTTGCCTAACTTTAAATAAGTATTTTAATTCAAAAAACGTAAATTATAATGAGTTCCACTTATAAGGAACTTACCTAGGTGACCTTCTTATTCAATTCTAATTCCACCAATTAACAAAAATAAAAGAATATATGCTTTAGGTTTTATATATGCTTGAGACACATGTAAAGGAGAGTGGTGGAAATGGATGTTCTTTAAAGACTTTAACTAGTTGGAAAGTGAGAAAGAAAAATATCTATATAGCTAGTGTGGTTTAGATCAAGATTTAAGATGCCCTCTCAATGCAGGCAAAAAATCATTCAAAAGTGGTCCATTAAACAAATCAATATATAGTTCTTTCTTCTCAGCAAACCAATAATGGCCAATATCGATTTGTACAGCACAAAAGGACTATACCCTCATTGAAATGTCGCAATTAGTAAGCAAGGTTTACATTAAATTGGCTCAACAGGATGAGAGACTTCGTACACAATTATATATGGCAAATACATCATGTAGACATCTTTGGGTCTTAACTCTTAAGTTGGCTATCCATGACTTGGACAGCTTAACCCTTTTTAATGCTTTATTTAGCTTTTTATTTCCATTATACCTAAAGAAAGTTACTATTTAATCTATAACAAAGAAAAAGTTAGCAAAGAAAAAGAAAGATCGATGTATATAAATTGAATATCACTTATTTATTTGTTTGTTTGTAATATGTGGGGCATCAAAGCTTCCAACGTGTGGGTATAATTCGAGATGGGACAATTAATGCCTTCAACCGGCTTGACCCCAATTTTGATAAATTAGGATGCTGCACAAATCTAGTTCTTCTCCATGCCTTTCCAAAAAAAAAATGTAGTTCTTCTCGCTGCAAATTTCATTTCTCTATGGTTGAAAATATGGAAGGTGATGACTAACCATGCATTTTGAATTCAAGAGAAGATATTTAATGTCTCGTATAATTAATCTTAACTAAAGTCATGTAAATGCTAAAAAACGGCAAACTTAACTCAATTTTTAGATTAATTGAAATTCAATATAACTATTGAATATGGGAGTCTGTAAAAGAAATGAAATTTGAGAAACTTGCCTGTAAGAGAGAAGAGAGAAAAGGGAGGATAAATTTTAAAAGGGTTTATATATAATACACCGTTAATGGAGATTAGCAGACTGCACAAGCGAATTTTGAAGGGTGGCATGTATCCCATAGGGACTAGATTGAAATAATTAAAATTTAATTAATTCAGAAAATTGACATGTGTCAACTCCACAACTCGCTTGTGGAGTCTAAAATTTACACCATCGATATATCAAATGATTACCCATTTTAAAAATATATATCTCATTGTTACTTTATATATTATTCGATAAATGGTCATGCTTATCATTGAGTAAAATGATGAACTACTGTGAGATCAATAATCATGCTTATATAATCTTGTCATATACATGCAACATTTGATAAAGATGGTAGAGAGAGTCTCAGAGAGACAACAGAATTTGGTGGGGACAAGACAAATTTGGTTCCTCAATTTTTAATAAACTTCCAATGTAAATGCTTGTTTGATAGTATATATAATAAATGTATGCTTCTAGATGATGTGTGACCTTTCCTAAACACAGAATTATGATGATGCAATGCAAGCAGATATGTATAGTTTTGTGATTTTTAGGTGTTGGGTTAATTAATTAATAGTCATTCCAATGATCATAATTGGTAAGAACATAAAATTAAAACCTTCAAATTTGAAAATTTCCATTTTGAATTTTTCAAAAAAAAAAAAAGAGAGAGACGGCCGAGATTTATAGAAAAGGGAAGGACTATATCCATGATGAAAATACAAACTTTGTTTTGCGGTGGAAAAATAATGTAGTAATTTGGTTTTTGTCTGGTTCCCAAACTTAGGCTCCCATCGTTGACTCCCATGATATTAGTTAGCAGAAAACAAATTTCCCAACTCTAATTTCCTAGTTAGATTTTCTTGTAATGTCTACAACAATGTATCTTTCTTTTTTATGTACGTTGAGACTTTGATGTCATGGAATCTTTGAGACAAAGAATTAGCCAAAACAAGTCATACTCATCCCAAGTCATGCACCACCGATCTTGGGGCTACTCTCTTTATACACCTAATTTTAGCTTTTCTCAATCCATATTTTGTTGGTACAAATGTTTCTGCTACATTGAGATTAAATTAATCCGATCAAACCCCTTGAAGATCCCAGATGGGAGAGTTATTTCAAGTCTTTTCCATTTTACGTATTCAAATCCCAGATCTTAATTAAAGCGAAATTATTAAACTCGATCCTTTCACTCAACTAATTGTACATCGTTGATTAATCTAATGCTATTTGAGAGAATATTTAAATATAGTATCTTCTCAAAATCACCATTGACTTCTTATAATTAAACTATTTATATTTTTATTTATACCGATATATAACCTACATATATACTTTGATGGATGTTCTTGAACTTCCATGAAGATTTCTTTTATTATATTGTCAATTGTCAATTTATACGTGAAGTGATTATGCTTGTGATTGGTAGAACCTCCTTGAGAAGAGCTTGTCTACAACCGGGCAGAAATTGAAAGATACAACCCTACCGTTGGGATCATGACATCCCATCAATACTAATTGTACTTTTCTACCTAATTACTAAATCGACTCTACCCTTGTTTCTTGTCAGAGGTTCAAAAACTAGGAACAATCTTACCAAAAAAGAAACTAGCCAACTAGGAACCAAACTTATTTATCTTTGAAAATTATTTCTTCATTGTTCCAAATTCCAATTCAATTTGAGTTGGTTAACTGTATTAACCTATTCCCTTTAAAAACAAATGAAGGGTAATAACATTCTGGTCAGAACTGTATTTTGACCTTAATCCTGAGTTTATCTTTAATTAGCAGCCAACAAAAAATTAAAGTAATAGAAATGGTTAAAAGCAGCAAACATGGGTGTGCTTTCCTACCGCCTACCATTTGGCTTTTTCGTCGACATGTCTCAAATGCAACTTATAGCCACTTGACACCCAAGTTCCTTTTGTTTAATACTCTCAATGTATAACAAATATTAATTTCAAGTTTCAACCTTTCTTTCCTTCTTTTTTTTTTTTAAAAAAAATCACAAGTATCCGGTTTTTTTTTTTTTTTTTTTTTTTTTTAATTAGTATCGGTATAGTATGTGGTAAACTGCTCGAGAAATTTTTTTTTTCACTAAAAAAAAAAGAAATAATTTTTTTTCATTCATATTTGATATCATAGTTAAACAGAACAAGTATCCAACATTTGAGCTAACTAATTATTGTGTTTTTATATATGCAAATTATATAATACACCGTTAGTGGAGTTTAACAGACTACACAAACGGGTCCTGAAGGGTGACATGTGTCCTCTAGGGACTAGATTGAAATATTTAAAACTTAATTAATTCAAAAAATGGACATGTGTCAACTTCACAGCGCACTTGTGCAGTCTAAAATTTACACCGCCCATGTATCAAATAATTACCTTTTTATATATATACTTTTGTCATTTGGATTACTACTTAAACTAATTAAAAAGGACAAAATTCAAAATTTGAGATATCAAGTTGCTTATGCTAATGACAAGAGATTAGAGAAATATGCAATCCTAATCTTCAATTACAAACTTCATTTGCAATACCTTTTTCTGAGGAAAAATATGGTAAATATATTATTGAGACTCAATCCGGATTACAAACGTCAGCGGGTAACTCCCTGCACCACACATAGGTAGCTTTGATATCACAAACAATTTTAGCTAGACTATGAGCAAAAGAATTAGCTTCCTTCTTAACATGATGAAATAAACAATGATCAAAGAGATTAGCTAAAACCCGAATATTAGAAATCAAAGAACTTCCTTCCCAGAGTACCAGTGTCGCCTTATTGATCTCCATAATAGCCATCAAGCAGTCATTTTCAACAATGCAATCAGTAAAGCCTTTGCTAAAAGCAACTTGGATACCATACTTGATGGCCAAAACTTCTGCATAAAAGGGGTCAGCAACATAGCTACGAAATTGAGTAGTACAATATTCCACAACCCCCAAAGAGTCACGAATGACGGCACCAAAACCTGCTTGATTGTCTTCAGCCAAGAAAGCGGCATCAACATTAATCTTCACTACTCCATCGGGTGGTCGAGACCAAATCCGAGTTGATGTGTTGTGCAATGTGCTACCGAAGATGAGTGGGAAATAGTATCCATTTGCTGCAAATAAGAATTAACATTGGCAACAAGGGACAACGGGGTTGCACAAACATGATCATGGAGACATCGGTTTCGATTTCTTCATAACGGTCATAATGTAAATAGCATTTTCTCAATCGACCCCAACTGTCTAGCTTTAACAAATAGGCAATCCCAAAAATTCTCACGGTTCTCCTATTCCTGCAAAAGAGTTTCAAACTTCATTTGCAATACCTTAATTACCTTTGTTTCAAATGATCATATATTTGAGGTTAAATTAGGAATTCAGTCTTTTTTTTTTTGAAGAATTATGAATGTAGTCCTAAGAGCGTTAATTATTACAATATCTTATTAAAAAGAAAAGCAAAAAAATTAGAAAGGATCTTTAGGCCGGTGAATATATATATAGCTGCCTCAATCAAACCTACTGTGAGGATAATTAATTAGGAGCCAAATCACTATTAATTGTTAGGTCAAGCTTAATAATTTTCAAGTATAACCATTACACTAAGTATTATTTAGTTTCTCCTAATAAATCACCGTAGTATTTTCTTACCATCTAATACACCAAACTGGAATTTTCCAGAAATTTTATCATTAAAGTGATAACAGAAAAGGGCACAGAGTTGAACAAAATTACAATATACGGCCACAAATGTATGTGTGTACATAGTTTTTCAATAAGTTACCGTACGTAGTAAAGTACCGAAAGCTTCAGGAAACGGCATGAAATTAAAAAAATAAAAATAAAATAAAATCAGTGGATGACAAATTATAATTATTTAAAAAAAAATTAAAGAAAAATGAAAATCACATTTTTATTATATTTCGTTCCCCCACCGATCTTAATTTCTCTCTTCTCCTCCTCTCTTTCCTAAAAGATCCTAAAAGGAACCCATTCGAGCTCTCTTTTTACTTGATCTCCCCAGATCTTACAGAGTTTCAAAAGACCCAGAATTCAGGACTTGTAAAAACTTCGATCTAAAGAAGGAAAAAAAGAAGCTTTGCAGCCTTTGCTTTGCTTTGCTTGGTTGGTGATAAAGAAGCAAGGTGTAGGTGGAGGGCAAATGCGGTTGATTTTCTCCTCCTAGACTGCTTTTGTTTGGCTGCCGACACGATTCTTTTCTTGTAGTTTCTGCTTCTGGGTCTTTTGGTTTTTAGTAAGGGAGAACTAGAAAAAGAAGAGGAAAATTAAAAACAAAAGATATTCTTTTTGGTGTTTTATTTTGGGATAGAAGAAAAAGATGCAGCAAGATCAGTTGAAGAAGGTTAGTTTCTTGTTCTTCTTCTATTGTAAAAGCTATTAGTGTTTTTCTATTTGTAGAATTTTTGAATTTTCAGAAAATTTAAGATCTGTGTGCTGTGTATGAAAGTGGAAAAGTTTAAACTTTGGGCTGTCTTGAACGCGGTCTCAACATTAAAGTATTAAGGTTGTTCTTATTCATTATTTCTTGTTGGAAGAAGAAGGATCTGGGCTTAGTAGTTATGGATTTTAAGTTGATGGGTGTTTAGCAGTTGCCTTCCTAGGTAGGGTCTTGGTTAAGCTTTCTTAGCTGTTTTCTTTGGAGCTGCTGCTCTTAGGAGATAAACTGAGGTTTTAACATTTGGGTTGGAACTTTTTTGTATGAAGTCTTGGGTTTTGTTCGCTGAGATTGAATAGTTATAGTTCTGAACTCAAGAGAGCCAAGAATTATCATATTTAACTCGCAACTTATTGCTCTAATAGAAGAAACTATCAGAGAAGAAGAAAGAGAAGAGAACCTTGACTTTGTTCTAAAATTTCTGGTTGTTTTGCTGTAATGAAAGAAATTAAATCAATTAAGTTTGAAAATGGTTTAAATTGTTTCCCACTTTGTAACCATTGGTGTAGATAAGAGATTTCTTTGTTAAAGTTTTCTACTGGATGACCGAATTGATGTGATTTGTTGTCTTAATATAGCCAATTAAGAGAGGAATTAACTTTTTATTAAGTGGCCTCTTTCAAATGTTCGAATTGCTTGTGTTACTTGAAATGATGCTAGTGCCTAATGTTGTAAATGATTCTTGAAGATTATTCTTTTTTCACTGTTTTGGCTTCCTGTAAATATGGATTTTTTTTTTTTTCATTTTATAGCGTGATAAAGATGAGTACTGTTATTATTTGGATTCCTTTTGATCTGGATTTCCTCACTAAAGGTGGTATTGAGTTCCTTTTTAGTTATGCTGGACTGCACTTCCAAGCAATGAATCTATTTCATTAGATTCTATGTTCTGTTGTTGACTAATAGAAATTGCCAAGCTAAGAGCAACAATTGGAACCTAATTCCGGTCCCCAAAGCAATGCCTTTTGGATCTAAATTAAAATCTTAGTTTTGCATCTTTAAAGGCTTCAAAGCTGTAGGATGACTGTTTGTGTTGGATTTGGCTTCATCCAAGCAACTTATAGGCTGGATAGTTTTTTTTTATGCAGCTAGTTCAAAGCTACGATTTGCATAGATTTGTCATATCGTAAACCAAGCTCATTTGTGTAGTATCGTATTCCATATAATGTCATACTCATGTTTGTGGCTCTTCCTTGATTTTTAACTTCGTCTACTTATACCTATAGCTTCAGTGGGAGCTTTTATGCTTTGTTATTCAATTCTACTATACCGGTTGCTTTTGCACTAATTTTTGTTTTTACCAATGGTCTGTTCTTGTTACCTGCTGCTGTTACTGCTACTCTTTCGTTCTCCTATAGATAATTTACTTATGGTCCAATTATGATGATTCTTATTATTTTTCTTTTTATTTTAGGCCCTAAAGGAGATGGACTTTTTCACCGAGTATGGGGATGCAAACAGGTACAAAATTCTTGAAGTCATTGGAAAGGGAAGCTATGGAGTTGTTTGTGCAGCGATTGACACACATACTGGGGAGAAAGTGGCAATAAAGAAAATACATGATGTATTTGAGCACATATCTGATGCGCTTAGGATTTTGCGTGAAGTCAAGTTGCTCAGACTTCTTAGGCATCCTGATATAGTTGAAATTAAGCGTATAATGTTGCCACCATCAAAGAGGGAGTTCAAGGACATATTTGTTGTTTTCGAGCTCATGGAGTCTGATCTTCACCAAGTCATCAAAGCTAATGATGACTTAACCCGTGAACACCACCAGTTTTTCCTTTACCAGATGCTTCGTGCAATGAAATATATGCATACAGGTAAAAAGTTGTTTCTTTTCATTTCTCTTAATGCTCAGTTGATCTGCTTCTCTTTTTATGCCTTTATAATGGTATTATACATTTCTTATTGGCTTTGGACTTGTTAGCCACATAATTACCAACATCTTTACTGTACCTTAGTGAAAGGTTGTAGTTCCTCTCTCTCTAAATAGAGTCAAATTCTGTTTGCCTCAGTTTTTGTTACCGTGCCTTGATATGCTTATGTGATTCCAAGAGGGAAATGAGTTGGGATAGGGTGCTCAGAGTAATTGCCAATTTTTACTGATTGCTAATTTCTTGGTTGCAGCTAATGTGTATCATCGCGACCTTAAACCGAAGAATATCCTGGCAAATGCAAATTGCAAACTTAAAGTTTGTGACTTTGGGCTAGCCAGGGTTGCATTCAATGACACTCCAACCACAGTCTTTTGGACAGTATGTAGTGTTTACCATGCCCTCCTTTTTTCTCTGTAAAGAAGAGTAAATATGTTCATATGTTGTTTTCTGATGCTCCTTGCAGGATTATGTTGCTACACGATGGTACAGGGCTCCCGAACTTTGTGGATCTTTCTTTTCTAAGGTATGACTTTTCTGTCATGTGTGTCTTTTTAGTTACTTCTGTCAAAGTAACTGGCAACATGGTGAAACATGATGCATAATATCATGGACCCAAAGCTTGGCACAGATTTCTTTTGGCTATATGATGTATAATATCAGGTCAAACAATGTAGCATCTTCTAGTCTTCTAGTTCACTGATTAGTTCAATGTGTCATTTTATTGGGGGGTTGATTTCTTAAAAAATCTTTTATTTTTCTAATGTTTTATTATGAGTATTGCTCAATATTGGGGTACAAATAATGAGTTATAATGTCTTGTTGGAGCCATGTCATGCTTAGCAAATAAACACATTTCTTTTATATTAAGAAAACTCGGTGCTTTTTAGTAAGCAGTAATGCCTAGATTAAAATAATTGTTGTTCAGGGAGGACTATGAACTCTCCTGGAAGTTGAAATATCTGTCATTCAGGTAACCGTGTCAGGTTATGTCTGTTTCTCCAGAGTGCTTTAAATGGGGTGTGCATCTCTAAAATTTACTTAATGAAGTCTGATTTTTGTTGGCAACTGTCTGCAGTATACACCAGCCATTGACATTTGGAGCATTGGATGCATCTTTGCTGAGGTATTGACAGGGAAGCCCCTCTTTCCTGGCAAAAGTGTTGTTCATCAATTAGAATTGATCACTGATCTTTTGGGGACACCTTCACCAGAAACCATTTCTGGAGTATGTCATCTTCTCTCTCTCAATTCTTCTGTGTGTGTGCGTGCGCCTTCAGGAGCTACTTTGCTTTTTCTTTTCCACAGTGCTGATTAGTAATACCTTTACTCATAATTGCAGGTTCGAAATGATAAAGCGAGAAAATACCTGACAGAAATGCGGAGAAAGCAACCTGTTCCATTTTCACAGAAATTTCCAAATGCAGACCCTTTAGCTCTACGTTTATTGCAGAGACTGTTAGCATTCGATCCAAAGGACCGGCCTACCGCTGAGGAGGTTTCTCTTCTTCTTCTTTTTATTTTTTTTATATCATAAATATGGTATCTCTTGATGCCATCCAGTCAATAGTGAATGGAGCTTTATTGTGCATCTTTGTATCACATCTAAGGTTTCTGTGTTCTTTCAGGTTAATCTTATTAAACCTTTTTTGAATTAATGTATCAGGCATTGGCCGATCCTTACTTCAAAGGCTTGTCTAAAATTGAGAGGGAACCTTCCTGTCAGCCAATCTCAAAAATAGAGTTTGAGTTTGAGAGGCGAAGGGTGACAAAGGAGGACATTAGGGAATTATTATACAGGGAAATACTAGAATATCATCCTCAGTTGCTCAAAGACTATTTAAATGGAAATGAAGGAACCAGTTTTCTCTATCCAAGGTTATAATACTTTCTATTTTCCTCGTTTATTTATCATTAATTTTCATTTATCTCATCTTGTATATTTCATGTGTTATTTGCTATTCTTTTTTTTTTTCCATGTATGTTTTATTTGCTCTTAATTTACTCGATTATATCTTGGTTTTCTTAATTGCAGTGCCATTGGGCACTTCCGAAAGCAGTTTGCATATCTTGAGGAAAATGCTGGTAGAAGTGCACCAGTTTTCCCTTTGGAGAGGAAGCATGTTTCTCTCCCAAGGTATTACGCATTTTAGATGATTTTGTTTCTATAATAAGTTTTTATTTTTTATCAGAATTCTTAACTGTTATTGCTCCTAGCTGCTGAGATGGGGCAAAACAGACTTGTGTATTATACATACATACATAAATTGCATAATTGAAAACAAGTAACTTTATTCATTTTGTATTAATTCTCCTAGTTGAATGTCATAAGGACTCAAAGAATCCAGTTCATTTTCTCAACCTCTAAAGATACAAACATCTAACTCATATTCTCTTAATCTCAGGTCGACAGTTCATTCGAATACCATCTCTCCAAATACGCAGACGAATTTGGTTTCCAGTAACAGTCGACAAGTTACTGAAGATGCTTCCAAAAAAGCACCAGATGTAGTTTCTGGTAATCCAAAGGTAGCACGGCCTCCTCCTAGGGTGCCAACAGGTATAAAGATTTCTGCTTAATTCAGCGTTCTTTTGCTGAAGTGGCATTTTTTCATACAAAAATCTGTTCTGAACTTCTGATATGGTCTCTCTGGCTGTCTGCGTCTGTTATATGCGGTCTGGTCTGGATCTCTTTGAAAGAGTTTCACATTGTTGAGAGAGAGTAGATCAGCTTCGTTAAACTTCTTTTTAGCTATAGCCATGCATGTCCTTTTATGCTTCACCATTAGGCTGATCCAAAAATTTGTTTTCTTTCGACTTTGTACAGCAAAACCAGGGAGAGTTGTTGGATCTGTCATACCATATGAGAATGGGAAAAATGTAAAAGATGGTTATGATGCAAAGACCTTTTACAGAAACGCAGTCCTTCCTCCGCAGAATGTCTCCCCCCATTGTTTCCTTAGGAACAGCATGACAAATCAAGAGAAACCTGGAATACACGCAGACAGGGATCCACAAGCCAAACCACAACCTCAGTTCAGCATGTCGGCAAAACCGTCTTCCGGAATGGTTGTTGTTGACATTAATAGCAACCCCTATTACCAACCTCAAGCAAAGGCTGAGCAATTAAAAGATAGGATAGCCATAGATGCAAAACTTCTGCAAGCACAATCCCAGTTTGGTGCAGTTGGTGCTGCAGCTGTTGCCGTAGCTGCCCACAGGAATGTAGGAACTGTTCAGTATGGATTGTAATTGGGATTGGCAAACTACCCTTTAGGCCTTTACCACTAGTCTGAGGGTTACTTGTCAAGGGAGGAATGGGTCTCAGGTGTTTGCTCCTCTCCTATATCTAATTTAAATGCCCTTCTGTAATTATATGCTGTATCATTGAATTCGATTAAGCGAAATAAATTGAATCCGATTGTTAGGAAACTCGGCTTGGCACCAAGGTTTAAACTGGCATACTATACTTATAATAGATACTAAATAATACGTTAATTTTGTCAAAAAGAAAAAAAAGAGCATCAAAATGAATTTTACAGATCACATCAAAATTACTAACAAAATCCATTGGGCTATTTCTTTACTGCGAATAATTTTTTAACACCCTATTCTATTGATGGTCAAGTTCTTAAATAACCCATAAGTTTGGGCTTTAAACATCCAAAACCAAATATTACTAAATGGGCTAATAAGGTTTTTGGTGAGCCTTTTTGCTTGTTTTTTTGATCTCTTATGTCCTCCTCGTCCAAAACCCCAGCCCTGGCTTATCCTTCCTTGTTTCATCTCTTCCAAATCCCGTTTTTCTTCTATCTGCTTTGAGTCTCAGAGGAAAGCTACAGAGACCCAGGTCAGCCTTTTTCAATCTTTCTTTTTCATATTTAATGTTTCATATTCGAAGAATGGCATTGTTGATTAGTTAAAGCTACGATTTTTTTCCCTTTTACTTCGATACAGAACAGTGTTTATGGCTTCAAGGACTTTCCTTTGCTTCCACCATGGAAAACTCTTCCTTCCTTTTACTGCCACCAAGTTTATTCCGTCTTATAGAAGACCCTTAAAGAATTTAAGTTTTTCTTCCATAAGTTGCAGTCTAAACACTCCTCAGCAAACTCTTGAACCAAAATCTCAATTGGGTAGTCCTCCAAATGTTGTTAAAATACTTGAAGAAAGAGGATTGCTTGAATCCATAACCAATGAAAATATCAGGTTGGCTTGTTCTGACCAAACTGCTGGTCCCCTTAGAGCTTACTGTGGTTTTGACCCAACAGCCGAGAGCTTACATTTAGGAAATTTGTTGGGGCTTATTGTTCTATCTTGGTTCCAAAGATGTGGCCACAAAGCTGTTGCTTTGATTGGTGGTGCTACTGGTAGAATTGGTGACCCTTCAGGGAAAAGCCAAGAAAGGCCTGAACTTGATTTGGAAGCATTGGAGAAAAACATTGTTGGGATTATGGATACTATAAATAAGATTCTGAGTAAAAATGCAAATTTGGGTTCTCAAGATAACTCAAACTTTGTGATTTTAAATAATTATGATTGGTGGAAAGAGGTGAGGTTGCTCGATTTTCTTAAACAAGTTGGTCGGTATGCGAGGGTGGGGAGTATGATGAGTAAGGAGAGTGTTAAGAAGAGGTTGGAATCTGAACAAGGAATGAGCTATACGGAGTTTACTTATCAGTTATTGCAAGGTTATGATTTCTTATACCTTTTTAAGAATGAAGGTGTTAATGTACAGATTGGTGGGAGTGATCAATGGGGTAATATTACTGCTGGGACTGAATTGATAAGGAAAATTTTGCAAGCTGAAGGTGCTTACGGGTTGACATTCCCTCTTTTATTGAAGAGTGATGGCACCAAGTTTGGGAAATCAGAAGACGGTGCCATTTGGCTCTCACCGTCTATGTTATCTCCATATAAGTTTTACCAGTATTTCTTCTCAGTTCCAGATGCAGATGTGGTCAGGTTTCTCAAAATTCTTACGTTCTTGGATATGGAAGAGATAAATGAATTGGAGAGTGCAATGACAAGACCAGGCTATGTGCCCAACACAGCACAGCGGAGACTTGCTGAGGAAATTACTCGTTTTGTTCATGGTGAAGATGGTTTGAATGAGGCTCTTAAGGCAACTGAAGCATTGAGGCCTGGCTCAGAGACAAAGTTGGATTGGAAAACTATTGAAGGGATTGCTGAGGATGTTCCCTCTTGCTCCTTGCCTTACGATCAAGTGTTGAATCTTTCGATTATTGATCTTTCAGTTTCTTCCGGGTTGTTTGACAGCAAATCAGCAGCCCGCCGGTTATTGAAGCAAGGAGGCATTTATTTGAACAACAGTAGAGTGGAAAAGGAAAGTAAAATAATAGAGGCTGATGACATTGTGGATGGTAAAGTTCTTCTTTTATCCGCAGGCAAAAAGAACAAGGTGGTTGTAAGAATATCTTGATTGCTTGTAGCAGCACCTGATTATTTATTAGAATCTGTTTTGCAAATTTCTTGTATTCTAAATGAAGTTTTGGCTTTTCATGGTATATGAACAAAAGGAAGTTGATATTTTTATAAGGTGATTGATAATTTATATAAGGTTCTCTTCTATGTCTTGTTTACGAACTTGTACCCTCAATCATATAGATTAAGAAGTTGGCATAAGCATCGATCACAACATCTCTTGTTTTGATTGCATGAGCAAGGAAGGGATCATCTTCCATTAGGTGCATTAATTTATTCAGAGAGATCTAACTGTTTCTTTGATTGGTATGAGATATAACATGTCGATAAAATGACCTTTACAGTTTCCAGCATGTTATAGCAATTTCTTGTTTTAGTTGTTAGCATATTGTTCTGGCAATAGTTGATAAGAGTGAAATTTGAATTAATGCAAAACCCCACCCTTCCATCAAAAACAGGAAATCATGAATCAAAGTTGGTTTGTGATTGCAGAAAACTACACATGAAATTATTTGGAGATCAAAAGTATTGAGCTCTTTTGGTGATGTGAATGATTGCCAAATGCTTTGTGTATGTGTGTATGCGCAAATGATTACAATATTTAATTTCTATGTTGCAGCTTTAACTTCGCATCTTTTCAATTTTGCTGTCTGCCATCACGAGTTATTGGAAATCCTCTTGCTATGAAATGGTAATATGTAACGTGATAATAATATACGAATGGCTGAACATACAGGTCTTAGACTATGAAACCTCACATTCTTTTCAAGTTTACACTGACTGGGGGAAAGCTTACTGCAGGAAAAGGGGCCTCTACCTTTTCCCTCATCTGTGAAAAAAGGTGTAAAAATCTAAGAACGTCTGGGACCAAATCTAATACCTGGACAGGATTAAATTTATGTTTGTGCATGTATCAAATTCTTATATTGAATTAAATTTATGTTTTTGGCAGGTTGTTTGGCATTGAAATCTGAAAGGATCACTCTGAAACTTTAAATCATTTTATGTGCATACCATTCTTGTTTGTAGTTGATTTGTTGTGGGCAGATCCTCACAGGAGATCTATATATAGTTCTTATCTAATGCTATGTAATGTGATAATCTGTTTGTGAGATAAGCATTTTTGAGAGGCAATAGATTGAAGGTAAGCTAGTAATTGCCCGAATTGGATTTATCCTTTGGCTTGAGCTGGGGAGTCAATGGTGCCATGCCATTCAGTTTGTGAGATATCAAGCAAGCAAGGTATGAATTCACTATGAGCATGCAGGTTGAAATAAATACTTACAAATTTCAGAAGTGGCATTCTTAGGGTCAAACTATGGCAATTCTTGACTAGATATACAAGATTCACTGTGGCATTTTCATTTTTTTTACAGCAAACTTAATATATTGGAGTTGTGCTTCACTAGCAAATTTCATAGATCTTAAAAGATTGCATCTAATTCAAGCAGTGTCCCTTTCTTGTTCATAGAATGATTTATGTATTGCAAACTTTAATACACAGAAGTTACTTGGCTAGGTGTCATAAAAAATCTCCAATGAGTTACACAGTTGACAGTTAGGCTAAACCCCTGACTTAACTATCCAAATAAGCATGAAATCTGAAACAGAATCACTTAAGCCATAAAAACATAGATGAACATGCAAACTTACAAGTAAAGTTGTTCCTGTTTTAAGGTGATGTAAACAAGCTGTGTTTTGGGTTCTACAATGTTCAATGGTAGCATATGTATTGTACCATAAACATAATGACCAACTTCACTGATCTTGTAACTAATTTGCAAGATTTATCTGTTATTTTACAATATGATGCATACATCTCGTAGAACTCCTTTTCAAATGCTGCATTATGACTACTATAATCAACTGAATCTAGCCTTAATCATTTTTTACTCTCAGGTAATCAAGATTAGATTTTCCCTGAAGTTCACGAGCAAATAGGCCTTTGTAGTATTGTTCAACTCGTACTCTCCTGAATATTGCTGGTGTTTGCTGAGAGATCAAGCTTAGTGCAGGCCCTATTTCACCATCAAACCTTGCGCCGGTGAATGTGGCAATGGAGAGCCTTTCTCTTGTAGAGTTCACAGTGGCACGGTGTTCAATGCTACGGTACATTCCATTTGTTATAATCTGCCATATATGAATTTACATGAGCAAGCACGCCCACACACACACAGAAAGTAAAGTAATGGCTGTATGAGAAACATTTTGTAGAGTTGATGCCTGCAAGCAGCTACTTATATGTGTGAAGTCTCAAATTGATGATATTATTTACCTCTAAAATGTCTCCAACGTTAACAATGAAGGCATTTGGGAGAGGTTTAACAGGAACCCACTTCCCATCTTTCCTTATCTGGAGACCTTCTACTTCATTAACCTGAAGCAAAATTGTTAAAGCCGAGCCATCAGAATGAGGGGCGAGGCCAATGACTTGCTCAGGCAGATGACATGGAGGGTAATAGTTCATTCTCATTGATTGCCTTTCCTCTTCAATCAACACCTCCATTTCCTCGGCTTTTATATCAAGAGCTTGTGCCATCTTTCCTAGGATAGCCATGGATAGGTTCTTTAACTCTGATGAATATAGCTCCATTGTTTCTCTACATTAAAAACATTAAGTTGAGTTAGAGCCAAAATGCATGCTTCGACATGGAAAAGCATGTCGGGGACTACGGACCTTAAAGGGGGAGGGAACTTGGGAAGCAAGTGAGGTTTCCTAGAATGGACTGGAAGGGTGGTCATGTAGAACATATCACCCCAGTCAATCTTTTGTTCATCGGATATTACGAAGGCTTGTCCGAATCCTTCCACTTGTCCAGGATACTGCCAGAACTTCTTCTTCTCTTCCATTGGGAGGTTGAAGAAGTCCTGAATCTGTGTCTTTACTTTATTCAACAAAGATAAGCTTACTCCATGATTTACTAGCTGCATGTATTCCATAAATTTAATCATTTAGGGGTGTAAACAAGATGGGCATATTACCCCCACAGAGTTACCGAGTCATACATGCATATATTCTAGTTGAAATGATGATATATTTGATTGGCCGACATGAAATTAGAAATTGGAATTCTGAATTGACAAATTAATGACTATGCAAGTCTAGAGTCCATAAAAAGTCATTTAACAATCAACAGTGTGCCAAATGCCACAATGGTGCTTCTTAATTTGTATATTTTTCTTCCTTTCTATCATTCTTTTCCTTTTTTTTCTTTTTAATGTTCTTTTTTTTTGTTATTCCTTCTTTCTCAAGAGTGAAGGCTCAAGAAGTCAAAAGGTTTATTTTAGGAAAATGGAAAGGTGAGATCAAGAACAAACTATAAAACAACAAGATTTTTTTTTTGGCCAGAATAAAACAACAGGATTGGATTGTATTCCGAACTAAACTATGAATGAAAAAGACTTTGGTTTGTAATGTCATAGGAATGTATTAACATGTGAATATTAGAACAAAAGTGAGGATCTAAGCTGTTTTACCTGGAAGAATCCCCATTCTTTGCAAGCACAATCAAGCTTAGCTATTTCAGAATCCGTTGATTCTTCAGAAACCAGTCGTTGCATGTCGATAACTGGGATTCCCAGCATTTGACCATCATCACATATAACCATAGCTTCTTCAAGCTCAGGCCTTAGATATCTGCTTGGAATTGGGGTGAAGGGTTCCTTAGCCAACTCCTGAACACAAGGCACAAGCAGAGAACTCCCCACAGTGAATGGTTCCATAACTTCCATTTCCATGTTTCTGCTAAAAAAGCAGAGAGAAATGGGTTTAGCTTGAAGAGATATTATATAGAAATAGTATAGTAGCAACTAGCAAGGATTGGTAGTATCAATTTATTTTTGATTATGGAGAATGGATCTAAATCTAGTCAGTCTACCTAATCCTTTTGTGGACATGTGGGATGATGAAAGGGTAGTATTGATTAAACAATTAAGTATGTAATTAAAATATGTTTCTGTTTTGGATTTACTTGTCCAACCATGTTTGACTAAGCAGATCCCGTAAGAGCGAAGGTATTGTTGTTGAAATTCCAGAATTTCAATTTACATGAAGTTCAAAAGCACTTAAATCAATCTAAACTCTTTGGATTTGTTTGCCATACATCATTAGAGTTATCCGTTTGACAAATATTATACATGTAACTTTACATATCTCACTTGGTTCTCCATTATTAGGTTTCTAGAACACATTTTAACAAAGCTATATTCTCATGGAATCCAGGTGAGATTTGTCATGAAGCTCCCGTTCAAACAGGCTTTTGAGATAGTCTTCCCCTCGAATTCTCCTAAACAATGGCGGTTTTCCTTGAGAGATCAAGCTTGGTGCAGGGCCTATTTCTCCTTTGGGGCTGCAGAAAGTGGCAATTGACAGTCTTTCCTTGTCATAGTTTACTGTCGCTCTATGCTCTATGCTACGGTATGCTCCATTTGTTATAATCTGCCATTACATTATTCACAAAAATGAAGTTTAAAGCCAAGAATGTGGGAGAATATGTTTTTAATGCATTTGGGAAGCAAAAATTATCGGTCTAGTTGAAAAGGGTATTAAGATATAGGGTGACTCTATTTACCTCTAAAGTGTCTCCAATGTTAACAATGAAGGCATTTGGCAGGGGCTTAACAGGAATCCATTTCCCATCTTTCTTTACCTGGAGACCTTCTACTTCATTGACCTGAAGCAGGATGGTGATACCGGAACCATCAGAGTGCGGGGTAAGGCCAATCACCTTGTCTGGTTCACCACATGGAGGGTAATAGTTCATTCTCATTGTTTGCAATCCCCCTTCAAAAAACTCCCCCATTTCCTCAACTTTCATATTGATAGCTTTGGCTATTTGCACCAGGATTGCCATGGTCAGTTTTTCCATCTCGAATGAGTAGTGATCCAATGTTTCTCTACACAAGAAAATTTATGTGTTGCATCAGTGCTAGAACTAATTTGTACAAAAATGAACATACAAGGCTTGGAAACTTTTTACCTGAAAGGAAGAGGAAGCTTGGGAAATAAGTGGGGCTTCCTATCTTGGAGAGGGAGGGTGGTCAAGAGGAAAATGTCACTCCAGTCAAGCTTCTGTTCATCTGATACAACAAAGGCTTGCCCAAATCCTTCTACTTCTCCTGGAAACTGCCAGTACTTTTTCTTTTCTTCCATTGGGAGGTTGAAGAAGTCTTGAATCTCTGTCTTCAGTTTTTCCACTAGAGATAAACTCACTTTATGATTTATTAGCTGCAACATGTTGCTTGTAAGATATATGATCATAAACAGAAATAATGGCAATTACTTCATAAATTGAACCAATTTTGGCAATTTCCTCCTGCATCTATCTACTACTTGATTGCTGACCATTTTTCTGAACATTATTATATCATATTAAGTCATAACACAAATAGTAATTGAGGAAACAAAACATATATGATGAATGAATTGTTAAATTCATATAGAGATAGAGTTTAAACCTGGAAAAAACCCCAGTCTTTGCAAGCAAAGTCGAGCTTGGCTAATTCAGAGTCCATTGATTCTTTGGAAACCAAGGCTTGCATGTCAATAACTGGTATCTCTGCAGGCATGGAACCGGCATCCGAAACAACTTGATTTTCTTGGTCAGGACGTAAGTACCTCGATGGAATTGTGGTGATGGGCTTCTTGGCCAACTCTTGTACACATGGCACAAGCAAAGAACTCCCAAACTTGAAAACTTCATTGCTTTCCATATTAATTCCTTCAACAAAACTCCTGTTCAGGATTTTAGTACTAAGTAGAAGGCAGAAATGTAGACTATGCTATAAAATAATTATGCTAACAAATCCATTTTTATTTGATTAATATTATATATGAAAGGTGAGTCCTCACTACGCCTAAATATATGATAAATTAATTGAAACTTTTGATTATTTAGGGTCCGTTTGGCCCAGCTTATTTAACAGCTTATCTACTAAAAAATCTTAAGTTGGGCCAAACGGAAAATTCATAAGTGCTTTCCAGAAGTGTTTTTCAATTGTTTTTGAACTAAAAGCCAGAAGCTCTAAATTGAAACTTTTTCCAGAAACACTTTTTCAGAAGAGCTTTAAGTTAGGTCAAACAGGCACTTAGAAGCTGATGTTACTTGACAATGAACTTGTGTGTTTTTAAAAATAAACCCATTTTTTGGTATCATTTTATAAAGATAAAAAGTTAATTAAAAGGTTGATAGTGTGATGAGATGAGACCAAAATTTTCTACCTACCAATGGACAAACCATGCATCCACGCAGTCTAGCCTTTTCTGAAGTAGATTATTAATTTAGAGGGGCCTTGGATATCTGCTTGGAATTGGGGTGAAGGGTTCCTTAGCCAGAACACAAGGCACAAGCAGAAAACTCCCCACAGTGAACGGTTCCGTTTCCATGTTTCTGCTAAAAAAAGCAGAGAGAAATGGGTTTACCTTTTATTTTGTTAAGCTTGGAGTAGCAACTAGCAAGGATTGTTAGTATTAATTTAATTTTAATTATGGAGAATGGATCTGAATCTAGTGAGTCTACCTAATCTTTTTGTGGAAATGTAGGATGATGAAAGGGTAGTATTGATTAAACAATTAAGTATGTAACTAAAATATGTTTCTGTTTTGGATTTACTTGTCCAACCATGTTTGACTAAGCAGATCCCGTAAGAGCCAAGGTACTGATGTTGAAATTCCAGAATTTCAATATACATGAAGTTTAAAAGCACTTAAGTCAATCTAAACTCTTAGATTTATTTTCCATACATCTCATCCATTTGACAAGTATTTATTCATGTAACCTTACAAATCTGATCACTTGGTTCTCCATTATTAGGTTTCTAGAACACATTTTAACAAAGCTATATTCTCACGGAATCCAGGTGAGATTTTTCATGAAGTTCCCGTTCAAACATGCTTTTGAGATAGTCTTCCACTCGAACTTTCCTAAACAATGCCGTTTGTCCTTGAGAGATCAAGCTTGGTGCAGGGCCTATTTCTCCTTTGGGGTTGCAGAAAGTGGCAATTGACAGTCTTTCCTTCTCAGAGTTTATTGTTGCTCTATGCTCTATGCTACGGCATGCTCCATTTGTTATAATCTGCCATTACATTATTCACAAAAATGAAGGTTAAGCCCAAGAATGTGGGTGAATATGTTTTTAATGCATTTGGGAAGCAAAAATTATCGGTTAGTTGAAAAGGGTATTAACTAAGAGACAATTATTTGATACACAGACGGTGTAAATTTTGAACTCACAAGCGGGGTTAGGAGTTACACATACCCATTTTCAGAATTAGTTTTGTTTTTAAAATTCAAAACTATTTCCTAGAGGACACATGTCAACCCTTAACCCCCGCATGTGTAGTCTGCTAGATTCCAGTGACGGTGTGTTATATTATATATAAATCCTTAGATTCCAGTGACGGTGTATTATATTATATATAAATCCTTAATTAAGATATAGGGTGAGCATTCTATTTACCTCTACAGTGTCTCCAATGTTAACAATGAAGGCATTTGGCAGGGGCTTAACAGGAATCCATTTCCCATCTTTCTTCACCTGGAGACCTTCTACTTCATTGACCTGAAGCAGGATGGTGATACCAGAACCATCAGAGTGTGGGGTAAGGCCAATAACCTTGTCTGGTTCACCACATGGAGGGTAATAGTTCATTCTCATTGTTTGCAATCCCCCTTCAAAAAACTCCCTCATTTCCTCAACTTTCATATTGATAGCTTTGGCTATTTGCACCACAATAGCCATGGTTAGTTTTTCCAACTCCAGTGAGTAGTGATCCAATGTTTCTCTACACAAGAAAAGTTATGTTGTGTTAGTATATATCAGTACTAATTTGTACAGAATGAACATGCAAGGCATGCAACTCTACCTGAAAGGAAGAGGGAGGTTGGGAAATAAGTGGGGCTTCCTAGAGTGGGGAGGAAGAGTGGCCAAGAAGAACATGTCAGCCCAATCAAGCTTTTGTTCTTCTGATACAACAAAGGCTTGCCCAAATCCTTCTACTTCTCCTGGAGTCTGCCAGTACTTTTTCTTTTCTTCCATTGGGAGGTTAAAGAAGTCTTGAATCTCTGTCTTCAGTTTTTCCACTAGAGATAAACTCACTCCATGGTTTATAAGCTGCAACATGCACTTTTCTTGTAAGATATAACATCATAAACAGAATTAATGGCAATTAGATCATAAATTGGACGAATTCTGGCAAATTCGTTACACAAAAAGATATTGAATGTCACGTAGAGACAGAGTTGAACCTGGAAAAAACCCCAGTCTTTGCAAGCAAAGTCGAGCTTGGCTAATTCAGAGTCCATTGATTCTTTCGAAACCAAGGCTTGCATGTCAATAACTGGGATCTCTGCACCCATCGAACCCACATCCGAAACAACTTGATTTTCTTGGTCAGGAACTAAGTACCTTGATGGAATTGTGGTGATGGGCTTCTTGGCCAACTCTTGAACACAAGGCACAAGCAAAGATCTCCCCAACTTGAAAGCTTCATTGCTTTCCATGTCAATACTTTAGAACGAAGAATAAAACACTTCTCCTTGTTTCAAGCTATTCAGGATTTTAGTACAAGGGAGAAGGCAGAAATGTAAAGTTTGCTGTAATTATGCTAACAAAACTTTTGATTATTTATAGGCTGATGTTACTTGACAATCCATGTGTTTTTAACCCACAAGATTTGGATCAAGTAGTAAGCGGCTTGTTCTAACTTACACTAGGTTGTCTCGTTGTTAGACTCACCACCATAACCAGGTACGCGATGCGGGTGGGATTCGATCAGTCAGAGAGAATGGGTATACCGGATGTGGTACCAAAAAAAACTTATGTGTTTTTAAAAAGGTTATTATTCCATATACTGTAAGTGTAAATTTTGGATCCGGTCCGGTTCAGAGTCTGGATACCGAATGGGGTAAAAAAAATAATTTATGTTTTAAAAAGGTTACTACACAGTACATTGTAATTGTAAATTTTTAACACATATCAACCCTTAAACCTCGTATGTGTAGTCTACTAAGTTTCATTGCCGGAGTGTGTTGTATAATTTTGCTTTAAAATAAACCTTTTTTTTTTCATTTTATAAAGATTAAAAGTTAATTTAAAAGGTCAACAGCGTGATGAGACCACAATGTTGCTAGACAAGTGCTTTGTCATCGGGTTGGTGAGATGAATGATAGACTACCATTGTGGAAAATTATTCGGGGCTCTATAGTATTGCCTTAAATTGAATTTTCTACGTGGAGAGTCTATTGAAATATTCTCCAATTAGTTTTTTACGTGGAGAGTATTGAAAAATTCTGCCAATTAAGACTTTATTGAAATTGCATGGGGTAAAAGAAATTATGTGGGATCTAAATCGATGATTATTGCGACGTATATTGTGGACATGAGAGCTCTTTATTTCATGTTTTCTTTCTTCCATTGTCCTTTAAAACTTATGGTGTGCGGTCTAAAATTAAGTTTTTTCATATGAGCCTAAAAAAAGTTATCATACAATACATTGTCAGTGTAAATTTTGGATTTCACAAACAGCATGAGGTGCTGACACATACCCATTTTTTGTATTTTTTTAATTCAAAACTATTCCCTAAATGACATATATCAATCCTTAAACCTCGTATGTGTAGTCTACTAAACTCCATTGAAAGTGTATTGTATAATTTTCCTTTACCCTTCTTTTTATCATTTTATGATTGAAAGTTAATTTAAAGGGCCTGTGATGAGACAATGTTGCTAGACAAGTGCTTGGTCATTGGCTCGTGAGATGGATGATAGACTATTACCATTGTGGAAAATTATTTGGGGCTCTCTTGCCTTAAATTAAGTTTTTTATGTGGAGAGTCTATTGGAATAATCTATTGATTTTATTACAATTGTTGGGGTACAAATCGATGATTATTACGATGTGTGTGGTGGATCTGAGAGCTCTTTACTTCTGTTTTTTTTTCATTATCCTTTTTAACTGTATGATGTAGGGCCTAAAATTAAATTTTTTTTATGCGGAGAGTCTATTGGAATATTCTACCAATTAAGGCTTTATTGCAATTAAGTGGGATGCAAATCGATGATTATTGCGATGTGTGTAGTGGATATGAGAACTCTTTACTTCATGCTTTCTTCCATTGTCTTTTTAGCCGTCTACAAGTTTGTCCTTGGATCTTATGTTAGGGTTGTTCTTGTTGGATTTGTTGTATCCTAAAGGGCATAAACCTTTATAAAAGTGTCTAAAATCACGCCTCAAAACCCTTTTCCTAAAGCATTTTCTAAAGCTGTAAAGCAGATTATTAATTTAGAGAGGCCTTGGCCCATAACCAAAACTATGTCAAAACCCAAAAAACAGATCTCCCAACTTAAAGCCCAACATTCCTTAAAAAAAAATTAAAGCCCAACATTAATTAACGGCTTATTATCCCAAGATCGATCCGCATATTACCAACCCGACCCACAAAACCCATTCTTCTCAATCTTAATAGAAAGGCACAAATTTTTGCTTGCAGCAAGAATTTCCCCCTTTTATTTGTGCTAGAACTAGCGAAACTAGTTTACTCCCTCGACTTAATCTCTAGAAATTCCATCTTCGGCCGCCGGGTCTTCTCCTTCGCCATCGTTAACGCCCTATTACTTGCATTCCTTCAGGTTCGGTAACACCCATATGCCTCTATTATTTTGTTTTGTTTACTTCTTTTCCTTTTCTTTCTTTTCCATTTTCCCTCTTTTTTTTGTTGGTTGTCTAGAAAGTATCGTTTCTTGGAGTTTTTGCGTGTTTTTAATTTTGGTTTTGAACTCATTAAAGAAATTGTTGTCAGAGTGATGTAAAAAAGCTACAATTTCTAGTCGTTTGGAAATCGAAAATTTTTGGCTTCGCTAATTTGGGAGAAAACTTTAGGTTTTGTTTGGTAGATGTTTTTACTGATTTTAATTTGTTTATAGTGAATGAAATAGAACACGTTTTTGTTGCAAATACTGTTTTTGAAGAATTACAGTAACAAATTAGTATGATTCTACTTTTGTATAGTATAATTGCATAGCGTTTTTACTAATTCTGTTTAATCTAGATTGAACTATGGTTTTGCATTATACTCTTTGATATTTTAGCTAATATTGAAGTAGCCAAAATTGATTGCTTTGCGATGACCACATAGAGCCTTGTTTACTCAGTTTTTTTTGTTTGTTGCTTTGATTAGATTTTTATTGCATCCTCACCCTCATTTTCCAGGTTGTGCCTATGTTTTGGGTTATTGTATAGGATGAGTTGGATATTAGTTGCACTGATCAATAGTCATTGTTTATCTGCAGATAAGTTTCGAGCGTTTTTGTTACTTGGAATGGAAAGGGATAGGTATGATAGGGAGGATGATGCTTCCAGAGAACGCTGGGATGGAGGATCTTACAGTGAAGAATTGGAGCAAAACGATAAGTATCGTAGTAAGGAAAAGAAGAAGAGCAGCCGAGAAGAAGAAAAGGAGCACCGAAGCAGAGATAGAGAGCGGGACCGTTCTAAGAGAAGCACTGATGAGGTCTTGAAAGAGAGAGAAAAGGAGTCTTTGGAAAAGGATAGAGTGTCAAGCAGGGAGAGGAGGAAGGATGATAGAGATGAGCATGGGAAAGACAGAAATAGAGACAGTAAGGTGAGAGAAAAAGAGAAAGATTATGATAGGGACAAGTATAGAGAAAAAGAACATGACCGTGAGAGAGATAAAGATCGAAAGGATCGAGGAAAGGAAAAGGACAGAGAAAGGGAAAGAGAATCTGAGAAGGAAAGGGGAAAGGATAAAGGTAGAGATAGGGATAGAGAAAAGGAAAAGGAAAGAGACAAGACAAAGGAAAAGGAGAGAGAGAAACTTAAGGATCGAGAGAAGGAGAGGGAAGGTGAAAAGGATAGGGATAGAGAAAAGGGAAAGGAGAGAAGTAAACAGAAAAATAAAGAAGCAGATGTAGAGAAAGATAGATCAAGAGACAGGGATAATGCAATGAAGAAAAACCATGAGGATGATTATGAAGGAAGCAGAGATGGAGAGCTTCCTGCAGACTATGAACAGAGTAGAGATAAGGATGAACCTGTGTTAAATGTGGGCAGCAAGGCTGGTGCAGTGGAGGCATCCTCATTAGCACTTGAGCAGCGCATTTTAAGGTGAGTGAATCGTTTTATTACAATTGACCTTAACTCATCTACTTGTTTATAATATCAATCAAAGTCATACTGCTTCATTCTATCTTTCTATTGAGTTGATGTTAGACTTGTTACCTAAAACAAAAGCTCCCAAAGTATTGTTGAATGATGAGTTCAATTGCATATTTTACTGAATGAAAAAGTGAAATTATTTAAATTTTAGTTTTAGTAAGAATGAATATGACATTGAAATATTCAAACAGTTGGTGATTGGGCCCAAGTGCTTCTTTAGATGCAGGAGTTAATGCCATTATCGTTTCTGTATTTGTTGACATATTAGTCTTTGATCTGATAGTATCCATTTGCTGTACTTTTTGCATTAAGAATGGGCTTTTTAGATTTAGTTGAATTATAAATTCTTTGGGAGAGTAATTTGTTCTGAGCAAATTTTTTTTCTTGAGTGCAAGTATTTATCTTTACCTCAGTAATGGGCTCTTTAGGTTTAGTTGAATTATAAATGCTTCACAAAATCATGTTTCAAGCTATTTTTTCTTCTTGATTTTAATACTTAAGCTAGTGGAAGTACTTATCTTTGCCTTCGACCTTCTGTTTATCTGCTTAGAATGAAAGAAGAGAGATTGAAGAAGAAATCTGATGGTGCTTCAGACATTTTAGCATGGGTTAATAAAAGTCGTAAGCTTGAGAAGGAGAAAGCATTGCAGCTTTCAAAAATTTTTGAGGAGCAGGTATTTTTCTTTTTTTCTTCACAATACTTAATTTCTTTTCATGGTTTTGTTATTTGCAAGTGAATTTAGTGATAGTTTTAAATAATGTTGTGGAATCAATTTATCAGGATAATCTTATTCAAGAGGAAAACGAAGATGAGGATGCTGGTGATCGTGCTACTCGTATGTTCTATTTCCTTCAAGACATTTTTTTTTTTTTTGTCTAATAGCAATTATATATTTAATCTTGTTGTCAGACTTTCTGTTAGTACCATGTTCATCCATTTCTTTTTTTCTTTTTTGAGGTTTAAACACTGCATATATGAACATTTAAACAAAATAGTGACAGATAATTTAGGATGTTGCTCTTTTCTGGATAGAAGTATATTTTCTGTGTTACTGTTATATATAGACCATATTTAAAGTGAGTCCTGATTGGTAGGCAAACTTTTCTACTTATGGGTGTAACTTTTAGTGTATTACTTTACTTGTTGTCCTGAATAGTAGTCAATGTTTCATTTTATATGTAGTGACTGCTTTTTCTAGCTGTATCCCAGCATCTGGTCTGATTGGTTCTTTAATGTCTTCACAATGTGTAATCAGATGATCTGGCCGGAGTTAAAGTTCTTCATGGCCTTGACAAAGTGATGGATGGTGGAGCTGTTGTTTTGACACTAAAAGATCAGAGCATACTTGCTAATGGTGACATTAATGAAGGTAAAACATTTCTGGGTGCCACTCATGTATGTTTTTTGCTAGTTTTGTGATGTGACATAGAGTTTTGTGTAACAGAGCTTACTGGTATGATGCGACAGATGTTGATATGCTTGAAAATGTTGAAATTGGAGAGCAGAAGCAGCGGGATGACGCTTACAAGGCTGCAAAGAAAAAAACAGGGCTTTATGATGACAAGTAAGATTCTTAATGAATAGGCATCTGCTCAATTCTAGCACATTTTTACTAAAATTCAAACTACTGTAGGTTGGCTATATAAATCATTTCCTTTTATGTACCAAACAGTTAGTGCCCTACCTTTTTGTGAGACAGCTAATTACTCGACCATCTGATTTCATATTTTTTCTTCTGATATAGGTTCAATGATGAGCCGGGTTCACAGAAAAAAGTACTGCCACAATATGATGATCCAGTTGCAGATGAGGTTAGTTTATAAGTTCTGTTCTTAATCTTTCTTTTCCTTCGTAAATTTGCATTTATGTCTTATCCTTTAAACTTTTCGCTGTATTTTATTGGAAGAAATAGGGCATGTGGTAAATTACTGGCTGTTTTTACTTGTCACTTTTATTCAGGGGATAACTCTGGATGAAAGAGGGCGCTTTTCTGGTGAAGCGGAAAAGAAATTGGAGGAGGTAATGTGTTTTTCATGGTCTTCTTAGCAAACATGTTTAGTAATTTCATTCTAATGATGTTCCCTTCCTCATTTATTTTCTTTTCCCTTATTTGGCAGCTCCGTAAAAGGTTACAAGCTGCTCCCACGAATAACCGTGTTGAAGATCTTGCTAGTGCTGTGAAGATTTCATCAGATTATTATACCCAAGAGGAAATGGTTAAGTTTAAAAAGCCCAAGAAAAAGAAAGCTTTGCGGAAGAAAGACAAGTTGGATATAGATGCCCTTGAAGCGGAAGCTATCTCTTCCGGGCTAGGTGCTGGAGATCTTGGTTCAAGAAATGATGCTAGAAGACAGGCAACTAAAGAGGAGGAGGCCAAATCTGAGGCTGAAAAGAGAAACAGTGCATACCAGTCAGCATATGCCAAGGCAGATGAGGCATCTAAATCACTGCGTACTGAACAAACTCTTACGGTTAAATCCGAGGAAGATGAGAACCAAGTCTTTGCTGATGATGAGGAGGATCTTTATAAATCCCTTGAGAGAGCAAGGAAATTAGCTCTTAAAAAGCAAGAAGAAAAATCAGGTCCCCAAGCTATTGCGCTCCTTGCTACTACAGCTGTTACCACTCAAACTGCAGAGGATCAAAGTAACACAACTGGAGAGGCACAAGAAAGACTTGTAATCTCAGAGATGGAAGAGTTTGTAATGGGCATTCAGCTTGATGAAGGTTTGGTTCCTTTGCAAATGCATGTCATTATAATTTTGCTTAAATTGCGGCCACTCTTGTTTAGTTGTCTGCTGGTAACTGCTCTTTCATCTAGTAAAAACTGGATCATCATGAACCCTCATGTGTTCCTGCACTGGGAAGGCACATGGATTATATGTTATAGGTTCTAGATTTCCTCCAGTGATAAGCAGCTTTTCTCTACTTTTTCATCTTAAATCCTGCCTCTGTTTATCAATCTTATCACATGCCCCCATCACATCAGCCAAGTTGACCCTTTTTCTTTTTCAAAAATAAAGAAGAACCTGTTTTTTGTGCTCTTGATTTCTTCCAGGTAAATACTAACATTTTATGTTCTTTTGATCTTCAGAAGCTCATAAGCCGAGCAGCGAAGATGTTTTCATGGATGAGGATGAAGTGCCCGGAGCTCCTGAACATGATGGGGAAAATGGAGAAAATGAGGCCGGTGGATGGAAAGAAGTAGTTGATGCTAGTCCTGATGAAAAACCTGCTAACGAGGACAAGGATGAAATTGTTCCTGATGAAACAATCCACGAAGTTGCAGTGGGTAAAGGACTAGCAGGTGCACTGAAGCTGCTTAAAGATCGAGGAACACTTAAAGAAACTATTGAATGGGGTGGCAGGAACATGGACAAGAAAAAGAGCAAACTTGTTGGTATTGTAGATGATAATCGTGAAAATGATAGATTTAAAGATAATCGCGAAAATGATAGATTTAAAGATATTCGCATTGAGAGGACAGATGAATTTGGTCGAATTGTAAGTACTTCAACCTAAATCCTTTTTTTCTTATGTTTGTACCATGTGATCTAGATTGTACTATTAAGTCATGAAAATGGGGTTAGTGCTTTCTGTATGTGTATAGAAAGGTGGGACAGTGTCTCCAGAACTGATTGGGATTTAGGAAAAAGCAAGTCACAGGCCAGATCATTTCTGATACAGCCAATGCATTTGATAACTACAAAACTAGGACAATGTTTATATATGCTATAATGATGTATACGCTGCTGCTATATTTGCATTTGAGCTTACAAATTATGATTCTCTTATTCTCCAGATGACACCCAAGGAAGCCTTTCGGAATCTTTCTCATAAATTCCATGGTAAGGGTCCAGGCAAAATGAAGCAAGAGAAACGGATGAAGCAATATCAGGAAGAATTGAAGCTGAAGCAAATGAAAAATTCAGATACACCTTCACTGTCGGTGGAGAGGATGAGAGAAGCTCAAAGTCAGCTGAAAACGCCCTACCTTGTCCTTAGTGGCCATGTCAAACCAGGGTATGGCTTCTAGTATTTTGTTTTGTTTTTATTTTTTTTAAGTTGTAATACCTGCTGGCTGAGTTTTGATTTAAAAAGCTAAAGATTTTGGTTCAAAGAGGGAAATAATTTCACATAGCATATCAACTTAATTTTAATCCCTGCCCTCCCTTTTTTTTCTTGACTTTTTTTTTTTTAAGATTAGTTGCCATTTATAGTTCTCATAAACGTCAAATATTAATTTGACGGTTCTTTTATGTTTTATATAGTGGATATTTCATGTTCTTGGTACTTGAAATCAACTTGGCATTCTCCATGGTAATACCTTGTGCATTTAGTCTGATGTGCATTCTTTTTCGGGTTTCACCTTGGGAATTGAAATTTGGTTACTGCTCTCTGCCATTGATATGGCTTTACATGGCATATAATTTAATTTAATTGCTTTAATTACATTAAATAGGTTTCATCCTTCCTAATTTCTTTCATGTGTAATTATTTTCCAGGCAAACAAGTGATCCTAGAAGTGGCTTTGCTACTGTTGAGAAGGATCTTCCAGGAGGCTTGACACCCATGCTTGGTGATAGAAAGGCAAGTTAATTCTTACCTGCACATGTATTCATCTTTGCATCATTCAATACTTTTAGCTGGGCATGTTTTGCTATAGAATATTTTTGTTTGCTCATATACTCGGAATTTAAGCAAACAGAGAGAACTTCCTGTATCAAATGTTCAAGTATATTTGATTATTATTGTTTTGATCATTCCAACAGGTTGAGCATTTCTTGGGAATCAAGCGCAAGGCTGAGCCAGGGGATTCAAGCACACCAAAGAAGCCTAAAACTTGAAATTTGGAGTTCTATGGCAGTTTCAGGCAGCCGTCCGTCCTTGGTTCCAGTAAGAAACAAGATTGGGATGTTAATTACCTTGATGATTTTGTATGTTTTGCTAAGAAAGTGCAATTTTTATCTTGCAGTAGATAAAGAGACCGACATTTTTACCTGATTCCCGATGCTATGATTCTGACTTCGTGTTTTGGATGTAAATAGGTTACTACTTACTAGTTCAAATCAAAATAGATAAAAATGGGAATTTTCTTCTTATTATTATTAGAATGATGATGAGGTTAATTGGCTGAATGCCTAACATACGGAGCTTTACAGCTTTATATGCTATCATCTTCACTTTATTCTCATTGTTACAAATATTTCAAATTTTCACTGCCAATTCGAGCGATACTCTTTACTCATTTGCAGTCCTCTAAATATGCTTTTACTCATCCCATGTCATTACATTGGATAAAAACAGTAATAGACTATAAACACTCTCGTTTATTATTATAGAATTTTGTTATTACTTGTCGGATTTATGACATTCAAATACAGCATTGTATTCTCATGGTATCAAGGTAAGACTTCCCCTGGAGCTCACGGGCAAATAGGCCCTTGAAGTAGTCTTCAACCTTCAATGTTGTAAACTTTGCTGGGTTTTGTGGTGAAATCAAGCTTGGTGCTGGACCAACTTCTCCATCATATCTGGGGCTATAGAATGTAGCAATTGACAGTCTTTCTCTTTCAGAATTCACCGTTGCTCGATGTTCGGTGCTTCGGTAAGCTCCATTGGTTACCATCTGTGCCATATGAACTGGATCAAGTTATATTCGTTTTTATTTAATTATCATAAGTTGAATGATGATTATATATATTGGTTACCTCTAAAATGTCGCCAACGTTGACGATGAAAGCATCGGGTAGAGGCTTAACCGGAGTCCAATTCCCATCTTTCTTGATCTGGAGACCTTCTGCTTCATTGAGTTGAAGCAAGATAGTTATACCAACTGCATCGGAATGAGGTCTAAGGCCAATGGCTTTGTCTGGTTGAGGACATGGAGGGTAATAATTGATCCTAAATGATTGAAATCCTTCTTCGAAAAACTCGTACATTTCTTCAACTTTGATATTAAGAGCTTTTGCCATCTGTGTTAGTAGAGTCATGGCTAGATTTTGCAACTCCAATGAGTAAGTATCCAATGTATCTCTACATTTCAAAGGAAAAAAAATCATTCCATATTTTGATAAATTTCTATATATGCAGAACTAAAAGCATATGCATTTAATCAAAAGAGGGAAGAGAAAATGAAAGGACCTCAAAGGAAGAGGGAGTTTGGGGAATAAATGGGGTTTTCTGAAATGGAGAGGAAGGGTGTTGATGAAGAACAAGTCACCCCAATCAAGCTTTTGTTCCTCCGATACAACAAATGATTGCCCAAATCCTTCTATTTCTCCTTCAGTTTGCCATAACTTTTTCTTCTCTTCCATTGGAAGGTTGAACAAGTCTTGAATCTCTTTCTTTGCTTTCTCCAATAGACTAGGGCTCACTCCATGATTTACCAACTGCAAGAAAACTAACTTACTTGGCAAACTTTTTTTTTTTAACGAGTTCTTGAATATGATCAACTTCGGAATACATATATATAAGGGCTGCAATCATTTTTTATCCTACGAAATCTGTCCAAAAGACATTGATTTTGTAATGATAGACCCATTGTATCTATACATACCTGGAAGAAACCCCATTGTTTGCAAGCCATGTCGAGCTTGGCTAGTTCGGAAGCCATGGATTCTTCAGAAAGCAAGCTTTTCATGTCAATAACAGGGATCTCCAAGGTCGGACCATCGCCGGAGACAGCCGTTTGTTGAAGGTCAGGGTGGTGGTATCTCGGTGGAATTTTGGTCATGCTAGAATCTTTAGCCAACTCTTGAACACAAGGCACAAGCAGTGAATTCCCGAAATCCACTTTTGATGCCATGTTGATTATGGGAATTCTACTAATTTGCCTTATCTTATGTTTTGTTCAGCCTATTTAGGATTTCAGAACAAGCTTTTGTAGAGATCACTGGAGATGTTGGTCGGTAGTATATTCCAAAGTCAATGAGCATCTAACAATTTATAATCCAACGTTGATGTGATGTTTATTGTTTTTTTTTTTCTTTTTTCTCAACTAATCTAAATGACTGTGTTAAGTCTGGATTTAATTAGTGTATTTTTCTCTTCTTACGAATCTTAATTTTACAATTGCAAGATTTCGAATTAAGAACTTCCATCCAAATAATTCACCTCATGATGTTGATCGTTGAGGCTAGATCTCTAGATTATTCCAAGTTAATAGCCTTAAATTTCTATATTAAATAAAAGTTTGTTTTTTCGTAAATAACGTCTTAAATATCTGGAAACATGTTTAGTTGTGGCCTTAACCTTAATTAATTTGCAATGAAATTTTAAACTCGTTAGGTCTGTTGTTGACCTTCTATTAGGAGTTAGGACTCAATTTTGCTTTTTGTTTAGTGGGATTTGGTAACGTTTTCTTTTTGGTTAGCAATTTCTTTTTTTGGTTAGCAATTTCTTTGATGTGACTTGCTGCAGACACATGTACATTCAGCATTGTGCACAAAATATGAAAAATAATCAAAATGAATTAGGTGAAACAGCCGCTTAGTTTGACCAATCGATTAAGGTCATGTTGTATCAATTCACCGGTCGTTTGGTTGGTGGACTGGTGCACCGGTCAAATGGAGGTTTAAGTGTAATCTCCGTTTTAATCGCTGCTCTAATAATCTCATCTGTACAGTACCTAATCTAATCTGTACAGTGTAATCTCATCTGTACAGTTGCTAAACAATGTCAATCGCACCGTTACCGCACCGCTCTACTAATCGGAGCCTAAATCATTAGATAGAAGACAAATTACCTTCCTTTTTTTCTTTTTCTTTTTTTGCCAAGAAAGACAACATTGTTTTTTTCTCAATATATATCATTACTGATACTAGTCTTAGCTAAGCTAAGTTGAACAAGCAGCAAAACCTTAAACAGGACACAATTGCTAGAAAGGAAGCCAACCAAGTAGAAATTTATTCCCAATCCATGAGTAACCAATTCTAATTCAAGTTAGTAAAAGCAGGCAATATCAAGTCTGTTGAGCTACTCAACAATGGACTTCTAGAGCACTTGATGCATCAGAACAAGTACTATATGAATTAAAACATCAAATCCAGCTAACAGAAACCTAAGGATCTAAGGAAATCAGAAACAGAAGTACAAACTTCATCTGAATTCTACAAATACCAAATGCTAAGTAAAAGTAGCATCTACAAAACTTTCAATAAGTTGAACCATTAGTATCATAAACAGCCAAATTTTTGCCTCAACATTTGATTATCTTCTCTGCTCATCTCTGGCTACAATCTTGAACTTTCCTGTCTGTTGTTGCTGCAAACAGAAGAAAAAAATTCCATTTCAACACAAATTTCAACCAGCTATTAATATCAAAAACATGTAGGAAACTTCAAAGATTATTTTACCTTTTTCCATAACTCTGTGTGGCATTTGCAAAATCCAGCAACAACAGCACCCTTCTTTCCTTCTTTGTATTCAATGCAAAGATCCTCCTTCAAGCCACAAGTGACATGAAATTCCAACCCACATTTAGGCTCAGAACACTCAATAACACACCCACTTCTACTTCTACAAACATAGCATTTTCCTTTCCATCTCTTCTCAGGAATTTTGGAACAATCAATCCTTTCCCTTCCTTCTGGATCTTCAAAAAAGACTTCAGGAACTAAAACAGCACACACCAAATGAGCCCACCTGCCATCATTAGTCGGCTTCATTGCACCGCCTTTTGTCGGACATAAGCAACAAGACAATGGCTTATTATCCCCTGTGTTTTTCTCCGATTTGGAAGCTAAGCAAAGGCTGCAAAACCAATCACCCTCTGGGATTTCTTTTATCAATGGATTCCCATAACATGTGGAATGCACCATTAAATCACAGCCATCACAGAATACAATTGGATCTGTTGGATCCCCATCTGTACTTTTACAAATATCACACAAAATCCCATCTTCCTCTTCCTCGAACTCTTCTTTTTCTTCTTCACTAGCTTCATCTAAAGGTAGGGTTTCTTTTTGTTTATCTTCTTCATGCCTAGATTTCATGCATTTTTTGGAACCATTTTCAAGTGGGATTTTCTTGCTCTCCACCAGATTCTTCTCTTTAGCATCAAAATTGCATTTTTTAGGACTTTTGGCCAGTTGGGTTTTCTTACTTTTGTCTACTACAGATGGGATTTCATTTTCTTTATTATCTTCCTCTTCTTTCCTAGTCTTGATTAAACTTTTGGGATTGGGACCTTTTCTAGGTGAGATTTTCTTGTTTTCCACTAAAATCTCCTCTTGGGCATCAAAAACGCTTTTTTTTGGACTTTTAGAAATTGGGCTATTCTTGTTTTCCTCTATCCCTCCTTCTTCCTTCTCATAATCAACATTCAAATCAAATGGGAAAAGAGGCTTACCAGAAACGGAATCAGGTTGAAATGCCCATATTCTCTTCTTGGTCGGCAGGCAATATGTAGTAGTTTGAGCCACCGGAGGATCCCTGGACTCCTTCCTTTTCTTCGCTGGAAGGTGAAAAGAGTTAGCTTTAGAGCCATTGAACTCTTCTTCTTGCTCTTGTTGTTGTTGCAAAAGCCTGAATCTTTTGACTGGAGGTAAGACTTGGAATCTGGCATCCATTGTTTTCTTCAGATTGGTTGTGAAAACTGAAGAAAGGGCTGAGAGTTTTTCTTTTTTTGGATGGGATATTTTGGAAGGGATTGTTCAGAGTTTTCGATAACACTTTAAATTTTAATTGTGTTTTGGAGGTTAAATGCAATTCTCAGATTTGAATCTGAAAAAGAGAGGATTTTGCAGCTTTGAGTTGGTGGGAAGAGAAGCCGGGAACAGGGAAAAATTTTCTTCTTTTTAGTTTGTTTTGAAATGTTTTGGGATTTGGCGGTAAAGTTCAGAAATCAGATTTGGATACCGGCTAAGTTTAACTTCGATCAGTGTTTTGCTTAAAAAGTACCCGCCAATTTTTTGCGTATAAAAAATGGGCCTGCCAAGCCCAAAACTTTTGCTGTTTGGGGCTTTATCTTGGGCTCACAAAAGGTTTACTAAGCCCATAGAAATGAAAAATGAAAAAAAAAACTGAAAGAACAGTGATTTTAGCTTCAAAAATAAAATTAGCTTGGAAGTTGGAGGCAGCAAGTAAGTCAATGTTTGCAAAGTAAACATGTAGTTAATGGCAAAAAAAATAGCAATAATGATAAATCATAAGAAATTTAAGAGCTAAGACTACGAGTCTCCAAATGAGCACTCCAGTGGTTAAAGTTTTGGATTTCTTGTGGAAGGTTCTGGGTGGTTTCGAATCCTAGGATGGGCGGATGGGATTATGGGAAAAGGAGAAATTTTTTTTTTGGTAATAAAGTGAACAAATAACATTAACTTAAATCAAGAGTGCGATACATAATTGTTCCTGCTACATCCAGCAGTATCAAATGCTTAATAAAACCCGGAGGAGTTTCAAATAACATAAAAGATTCCTTCAGGTCATTACAAACGAGGGCACTTCCCCGTCTAACTAAGGCATCCGCTGAATGATTTCCTTCACGGAAAACATGTTGGATCCTCTCCTCCTCAAACTGTTTCAGTAACCACCTACAGTCATCAATAACACCAACATATTAGATTTACTGGTATTAGTGGCAATAACAGTCGAAATAATGACAGTGGCATCAAGTTCCACTACAAGTTTCCTAACATGAAAGGATTTGGCTAGGTGCAAACCATCTCTAAGTGCCCAGCACTCAACCAAAAAAGGAGAGGGTTACCTCCTATTGTATAATTCATTTCAATATTATGTCCATGAGTAGCAAAAAAAAAAAAAAAGAAGAAGCTAAGACTATGAAAATCAACTGTGAAATGGTAATTATATACTTTATATACACCTCTCATATTTGTCGTATAGACATGAAAAATGATCATTTTATTATCCTTGTAGTAAGTAGGTGTACTAAGTAAATGTAAACGTTAGAGTGTACAAAGTAGGTGTACATATACTATCATCCATTAAGGATCCTCTCCTCTCATTTCTACTATTGACAGTAATTGAAGATTACAATACATATGATGATATATGTAATATGCCATGAAATGGGCATTGTTGAAAAGTGGTATAGGCTAACTCTTACCTTGGTTTAACAAACTAATGTGTTCTTTTTCCAATTAGAGAGATATTTATGAATTGGGACGGAAAACCGTTTGATAATTTCATAATTCATTATAAACTCGGCTACTTTAGAGTTTACATTGTTATCTAATTATTAAATTCATTCAAAAATTTTACCAAAAAAAGTTCATTCAAATTAACTTTATAAGTTATAACCAAGTAACAAAAAAATATTTTAGAATGATATGTATCGTAGGCCGGCAGTGTCGTGGATGTTTCTACTTTGTGGTAGTTCACTTGATTTCAATCAAAAATTGTTTGTTAGTGGGATTTCTCGCTCATATCCAAAGAAATAAGAATCTGATGGATTATCATCAACATGACGTTTTTTCACGAATCTTCTTGCTCATGTTCATTAAAATTCTCAAACATAAATTTTGTATGGGTAAATTATAAAGAAAATTATATAATACACCGTCAGTGGAGTTTAACATACTATATATATATTTATCTAAAAAAAAAACATACTATATATATGCAGGGTTTTAAGAAGACATGATTTAGGAAATAGTTTTGTATTTTAAAAATAAAATTAATTCAGAAAATGAACATATGTCAATCTTTCACCCAACTTGTGTGGAGTACAAAATTTACACCATCAATGTATCAAATAGTTATCCATATTGCAATTTAATTTTTCTTTTCTAAATTATCCACACACATATTTTTAATATTTTAAATTTTGTGCAGTCACCATTCACGCATTCACACATGATATATCAATTTATTGTCTCCACACACATATAGTATATAGTTCTGTTATATAGAAATGCCATTAAAAAAGGAAAGAAAAAGAAAGAAATTTAAAAGTTACCGTTTATGAAAGTTTCTTAATCATTTTAATGTCTAATCTAATTTAATAAAATAAAAACAACTTGATCAAAGTGTCTTTTTCCTTTTTAATTTTTGATAAGAACAACTTTTCGGTTGAACTAAAAAAATCCATATTGCAATCTAGCAATGTCAATTGTCAAATACTAATAAATGAAGAAAATGAGTTGGCCTGTGTATAAAGTTCTTATTGAATTATTATTATTACTTATATTATATTATATATTACTATAATAATATATATATATATATATGGTATATATATGTGTGTATATAAAGTTCTAAGTAAAAATAAGAAATATGACTCGACCTAAATTCAAATAAATACTCCTAGACCCTAGTAACAAGTGGATCAGATTGACAACTGGATGGAATAAACTTGAAGATTAGATTTAGAAGTAGATTCTGTATGGCTCAGGAGGTGGAACTGCCAGCTCGTCTTTTTGTCTGAAAAGTGGCATTTTCTTACTTTTTCCAGCTCCAAAATTTCATTTTCACAAGAAACAAACACATGCTTAAATTAAACAACAAAGCTTGAAAACGAAGTAATACAACACCCTTTATATTCGTAATAATTTCTTTTGTCAATTTATAGTTCATTATAATTAAAGGCTTTCCTTGATATATCATTCAAAAAACACAGACCAGTTATCGGTTTCTTTTAGATATTCATTACTAGTGGTAGACTAGACTGGTAGTACTTTTTTTTGTCATTTTTTTTATCATTTTTACAAGTTTTTCCAATTTTATTTAACAAAGTTATTTTCTTGTGGGTGATGGAGACAGATTCAAATATATATATATTACTCCTCATTGATTAAAAGTTACACCAAAACCAAATTGAGGAAGATGACAAAGAAAATAATTAAACACATATATATATATATTGATATTACAAATTGTTTGAGCAAGTATTGACTTAGACATGGAATTTTGTGGGGACTCTATTTGCGCAAAAACGTGAGGCAATTTAAATTTTAAATAGTAGAAGTAAAGTAAAGAAGAAAATGTTTTAGAGAGAGAGAGAGAATTTTCTGGACAAGTAGTGGGTTAGGAGAGAGCTTGGGACTTGGGTGCTTGTTGTTCTGAGATCAATATTGGTTTTGATTTGTTTTAAACTATCTGTCCGTTAGAGAATTCCGTTTTTGATGTTTGTTTCTGTTCCAGCCGACACCTTCACGGTTTGCAGAGATGCAGCTGGCATCGCCG